>CANBKX010000061.1:0-19470 GCA_947369275.1 Nemotelus nigrinus
TTATATATATATATATATATATATATATATATATATATATATATATATATATATATATATATATATATATATATATATATATATATATATATATATATATATATATGTTGTTCTGTTCTGTTGTTCTTTGAATATTCGTAAAAACAAACTCTTGCGCACCCGAACCGCTAGAAACACTAATTTTCGAAGAACAGTAGAAGAATCGTGCAAATTTTGAGTGCATATTCTATCACACGAGCTGCTTATTACAGCCAAACAGTTTCGAACGCCACATTTTACTTTGGTCACAGAAATGCATTATAACTCATATGGTGGAAAGGTTTTCGATATTACCACTGGTATGAATTTGAAAGTTTATGAGGGTAAAATACTTGTTAATTATACTTGTTATCAGTTGCTTATTTCACAAAACTTTGAAAGCAGCATCTGATAAAAAATCAATTAAGAAAATTGCTCAGTGCCTGCAGCACTGTAACTGAAGATGGTGTTTTGGGCTGCGATCCGAAAAATTTGCAGAACTTTGGGAATTGAAGCATTGGTTATTTATTTTCATTGTAAATGTTTCCGATATGAATACTAACTGTGAGCATTTATTGATACAAAAAAAGCACTACCGACTCGTGCCAGCAACCTTTTGCCAGTATCAAAGCCAAAAATTTATCTGATCTGCTTCTCGTTGCAGCAAACCTACTCTGCGAATTTCGTTTCGATCTGATGACTGCATTCAAAGTTATAGGAATATAAAAGAATTAAGGACTATCAGCCGAAAATTTTTTCAAATAATCGAAAACTTTATATATGCTTTTTATTGTCACTACAATATCATTACCATATGAAAATTGCACGATAAAATTGCTTAATAAAGATATTGCAAATGAACCCTAAACCAACAATAGCTGGCAACCATATCATGGCTTTTCAACCAGATTCGGGCTGAATAATGCATATAAAAGGTTTCATTAATTGTACGAAATTCGTTGATATCATTACTGCACGGGAAGCTGTAGGGCAAAAATCTTTATATAACCAAAACCAAAAACACCAAAATTACCAAATCTGGAAGCACCAGTCGTATTTTTCACCCAAATTTCTGTCAAATATGGCCTGAAGTTAGGTTCAGCTACTGTGTCAATTTCATGAAAATCTGGTGACTGAATCAGAATTCATAGGACAAAAGCAGTTTTTTTTCTTTGACATTTTTCAAGATGCCACCACTGGTACAGAGTTGCCCACAATTCAAATCGCTTCTATCAGACCTGGTCCTACTTCAGGCTTATGTATTCTGTAAATTTTAGCTGCATCTGATTATTGGTTCGTGAGTTCCCGTGAACAGAAATTTTGAATGCTAAAAATATAGGTAAATTGGGTAAAAAATATAGGTAATTGTCCCAAATTAAATTTCAAATGTTTTATTTTTACTGTGTAGACAAAGCATAATATTCGTATATATCGAAAGCCAGAAGAATCTGGTTGCAATGGGTTTTCATGTAGCACGAATACCAGGGTGCGCAATATTGTGTTCTAAGTTGAACACCTGTTTTCTGAACGTATGAAGAATGTTAAGTCGGATAGTTGGGCCTGACACTTCACAAAAAAATGTCGACATTGGTGCCAAATATTGGTTGTTTAGTAAAGGTAATTGAATTTGATCACGGTTCCCTTCTTGTCTATAAATCAGCATAGACAACGTATATCATTTCTACAGCATCGAAGCCGAGCATATTGAAACGGGAAACTTCGATCGTTTGCGGAATCAGCCTCCGAAAGCAGAATCAAATTGGAATTGTTTTTGCGGGATGATTAAAATTGAACAACTTTTTATTAACATTAAAAATTTTAATCTACATTGAAAATTCTATTTTGACAAAGTGGTTTCGAAAGTATGCACTGTTTCTCATCAGACACCAGCACACAGTGCATACTTGACTGGCGTGACCACTCGCAGTTGGAAATCATTACATTTGTATTTATGCTAGTTGTGACAAATTTTAACATCTCCGACAAAATTTACACAATTTAAACAAAAATTTAAACAAAATTTACACAATATTTGGATCTTACTTAAGGTAACATTTGGTGAAAATTTGGCTGCAAAATTAGAATAATGTTGCCAGCTATGGTGATTTTTGTCTGCTTAATCTTGCAAATTTGCCCAGCAAAATAAAGCTTTTTCCCCTATAACTTCCGGTGCAGCCATGCTATCAAAATGAAGTTGATACCATACATAGATTATGATGTGGGCCAAATGTCATAGGAACTTCGTACGAAAATCATGAAAGAGCTGCCAGCTATGATCATTTTTGTAATTTTTTAAAATTTCTTTACTGCGCGATTATGTCATTAGATTTGCAAATGGGAACGATCCTGCAATGAAAATTAACAACAAATATTAACGCTTAAAAAATTTGAAAAGTTTTGAGGGTGGCAGCCCTAAACAATTTTTCACCCGTATAACTTCTAGCGCAGTGATTCAATCGAAACGAAATTTATTGGTTGGGTTTAGTTTAAGGGGTTACCCCCACTTGTAGCGCAATAAAATAGGTCATTTTCATGAATTTTATTTGACAAAACTACGAAATGTTTTTAAACGACTGTTATATTTTCTTAAAGTACATACTTTGAACACCTTTCAGTAATTTTTTTATTGAAAAATATTACATGATTTAATTACAAATGGCCGTCAAAACAATGGAATTTTAATTTTCACCTTTTGCGGTGACCAAAATTGTGTCGAACAGGATCATTGGAAACAAAAAATAGCGATGGACTTAGTTAAATGACAGTATAAACTAGTGTTTGATCGAAGGATTTAAAATAATATCTATTTTTTACAAAATGGCGGACAGTCAAAGTTAATATTTCGATTTTCACTTAAAAAAATGGTCGTCTTTTGGCTCTAAAACGGCCATTTTTCATTTTTAAAAAAAAATCGAACAATCAAACACTACATTTTTATGTATTAAATAAGCCTGCTAAGTTTCAAAAAGATCGGTTCAGTAGTTTTCGAGTAATTTTGGTCGCCGACTTCAAAGATGTCATTTCGAGAAAAACGCGTTTATAAGTATAAGTAACGGTTGTTTAAGTAACAGTTTCTTCTCTTTCAACATTCATATCTCGGTCAATTATGTTCGGATCGACTTGAAATTTGAAGGACGTATTCTTAGATAGTTGTACTTAAAAAAAATGCAGCAAAAAAAAAACGAAAAACTTCAAAGTTACAAGTGGGGGTAACCCCTTAACGTGAAGAAGATTTGGTATATATTTTGCTTTGCTGCTGACACAGGCTAATCAGCTTTAGCAATTTTCGTAACTATTGCATCAACAGATGCTTCAAATTACATACTCATATGCAAATCATTTGCAATAAAACTAAGAAACCAATTTTTTCAATTTTCCGAGTTTTGAACATTTTTTGGATGGCAGCCTCAAACAACGTTTAACCGCTAAAGCTTTCGACGAAATCCTCCGATGAGAACGAAATTCAAACGATAAGTTGATTTAAGTATGAGCTTGTTATGGTAAACTTATTGCTGCTTCGTTGGGAAAGTGTTGTCAGCCCTAAACATTTTCATCATTTGTGTTATAGTTGAGTTATGTTGCTTTGAACAAGGAATGTTTGATATGATTTTACAAAAAAAGTGTATTACGTCTTTCCACATTTTTTTGTCACTCAAAGACAATTTCTTCGAAAATTAGTTTTCTAGCGGTTCAGGTACGCTAGAGTTTTTTTTTAAATTCTAAAACTTTGAAGCGAGTAGACGTGTTTCATCAAATAATTATTTTATTATTTTAACTAATTTTAAAATAATTTCGATGTGTGTGTTTTAAAGGTGTTTTTTATTGTGCAGCTTTTACTTGGATCTGGGTGATATTTTCCCTGTTTTACTAATATTTTATTCCTAGAATTTTTGCTGATTGTTTCTTGTGTGACTGACGGTAAATTTTTTTAAAAAAGAGTGTCTTGATTGGTGTGTGTCCGTGTTAAAAATAATAGTTTTGTTTCAGCCAAAAACGGAAAAAAAGTGCTGCCAATCATGAGTGACAGCACTATATGTGAAAAATGCCGAAAGCTAGTAGAAGACAACCAACAAGGCATTTCATGTGAGGGTTTTGCAGCGATATGTGGTTTCACAGTGCTTGTGTTAATATTACTAAGCAAGAATTCAATAATATTGTAAAACTAGGGGACAAAATAAAGTGGGTATGTAATATATGCAATGTTGCTCTAAAAAAAAGTCGTGACGACAGAATAATGTTGCAAATTGAGTCGACCCACCGGCTAATAAAAAAAATAGAAAAAAATAGAAAATATAATGAACGAACCAAAAATATCGTATGCAAATGTTGTGAAAATGTCAGAAAAACAAAAAAAGGATATATTCAACAGAGGAATAATAATTAAGCCTAAAAAGACCAGGACTCTACAAAAACAATTCGAGAAGTCAAGGAAAAAATAAAACCAAGCTTATTAAAAACTCCAATTAAATTCGCGAAACCACTACGTAATGGTGGTTTTTTATCAAATCGAATCCAATAGAAAATACTGAAATTATAGCTAAAAAAGTAAAGGAAAATCTAAAAAACGAATATAATGTTGAAATAACGAAGCAAAAACTTCCGCGATTATTAATTAGAGGCTTACAAAAAAAAAATATACAACACAGGAGTTAATGGATGAAGCTACCAACCTTAACTATTCGATTGACTCTAATGATAAATTTGAGACAGGCATATAAATCAAGTAAATGGATTGCTTTTGTTGAAGTGGGAGGAAAATTATTTAAACGAATGGTCAACGAATTTATCAATATCGACTTTGGATCTCACTGCATCATTGAAGACCACAATGTTATGAGATGTTACAAATGTCAAGGGTTCAACCACAAAACATCCTCTTGCAAGAACAACGATATATGTGCTAATTGTGCCGGAAATCATCCAACCAAAACATGTTATGAAAATATTCTGAAATGCATAAAATGTACGCAAAAAAAAACATAACAAAACAACTTATCGAGCAGATAGTTACGAATGCCAACAGTATAGAAGAATAGTTATAATAAATCAATGCAAAATTGATTATAGTTACTAAAAGTATAATGAGTCAAATATCCAATACTCAAAAAAATAATGTATGCTAATATAAGTATTATTCGTAACAAAATTGATGACCTAAATATCCACCTTAATTCAAACAACATCGATGTGGTTGTCTTAAATGAAATATGGATATACAATAATGAAATACAAATATATATACCAAATGATTATATTGCCTACTTTTCCTGCAGAGATTCAGGGCGTGGTAGAGGCAGAGCGATATTTGTCAAATCCAATCTCGATTCGAGACTTATTAATATATCTAATAACTTTAATACTATAATAGTTGAACTTAAGTTAAATTTTGAAAAAAGTTAGAATCGGTACGTTTTACAAAGCGCCTTTTGAAGATAACTATGAATTTATAAGTCATATTGATGTACTCTATTCATCTTATGAAAAGCTTATTAAACTAGCTGACACTAACATTTATATACTGACGACATCCAATAAAACTAGAACATACTATGATATTTTAACATACAATAATGGAATTTTGCTAAATTCGAATAAACCAACAGGAATAACACAAATATCGAAAACCTTAATAGATCATGTCGTTGTAACAAATACTCAAATCGAACCACATATGAAGATGATGAATGGCCAGACTTAGATCATAGAATAATAAATTTGGCAATAAAGAGTTATGTTAAAGTAAAACTGCCTCCAAAAAAATAGCCATCAATAATACATGCAAATTCAAATTTAAAAAAAACCCTAGCGCATCAGAACCGCTAGAAATACTAATGTTCGAAGAACAGTAGAGGATTTGTGCAGATTTTGAGTGTATTGTTATATATTGTTGTTATACTGTTGTTATTGTCTTATATATTATATATTGTACGTATTGTCATATATATTGTTATATATTGTATATTCGCGATGTGAATACTTAATGCAAGCATTTATTGGTACCAAAATAACAAAAACACCTCCTGCTAGCAGTCCTATCTGCCTCACGTTGAAGTCAACCTGCTCTGCGAATTTCGTGTTGATCCGATTACTTCATTGGAAGTAATAGCGATACAAAGAAATTTAGGGTTGGAGCTTTCAAATTTTCTAGATCTTAGTATTTGGTGTGTATTTTCACTACAAGACCACTACGATTTGAAAATTTTATGATAAAATCGCTTACTAAAGCTATTTCAAAAAATACAAAAACAATCATAGCTGGCAACCCTATCATTGTTTTTCAAAAATAGATTTATACTGAATATTGTCTACAATAATTTAAATTTGTTTTTAAATATCGGTTGCTTATTTTATTGTAAATAGTTTGCTTATGAATAGAAAATGGAAGCATCTGTTGGTGCGATATTTACGAAATTGTCCGATGCTGGCAATCATGTGCTAGCACCATAGCTGCTTCACGTTGTGTTAAACCCACCCTATGAATTTCGTTTCGATTGAATGTCTGCGCTGTACGTTATAGGAGTGAATTAAATTTTAGGGTTACCATCATCCAAACTTTTTAAATTTTTGAAACGTAAATATTTGATGTTATTTGTCATTGCAGGATCATTCCCACTTGGAAATTTTATGACAACATCGCTCGATAAAGAAATGTCAATAAATTACAAAATTCATCATAGCTGGCAGCCCTTTCACGGTTTTTCAACAAAATTTCGACAGAATTAGAAACGCAACAAGATATGCTTTTCACATGAATTTCGTTTTGATTTCATCACTGCATCGGAAGTTATAGGGAAAAACCTTTATTTTCCGGAGCAAATTTACAATATTTAAGAGACAAAAATTGCCGTAGCTAGCGTCCATATACTAATTTTTAAACCAAATTTCTATGAAATCTATCTCAGAGTTAGGTTCACCGACTGCGTGAATTTTGTTGAAATCTGGTGGCTGAATCGGAAGCTAGCCAAAAACCAGTTTTTTTTCTCAGTGATTTTTCCAAATGGCACCACTACCACAGTATTGCCCGTATGTAAAAATCGGTTCTATCAGACCTGGTCCTAGTTAATGCCAACATGTTCTGTAAATTTCATATTGATCGCATTATCCGATCGTCAGTTCTCGTGAACAGAAGTTTTGGGTGCTGAAAATAGAGGTAATTTGATCACGGGTTGCCGTTCTTGTTTACCGCGGAATTTTTGAAATTTTTATTAGACTTGGTGGACAAAAGTCAAAATTTATCAATAGTTTGAATTTATTTTCAAAAATCAAAAATTTTTCAGGAGACTCGATGATTTGAAGGATTTGTTTTCAGGAGCCTGCTGTCGCTACAGAGTTGTCCGCACAGTCTTGAAAGTCCATGTGTGTTAAATTCTAGTTTACATCAATACGCTCTGCAAATTTCACGACGACCCATTGTTTTTCTTAGAAGTTATGACAAATCGAAATTTGAAAAAAAAAATCCTTGCCTACTTTTAGGCACTCAGCGCCTATACCTGGCTCAAAATTTTCAATTCTTTATCATAGACAAACTACAAACATAATGAGTTTTCATTCCTAGTACTTTTTTTTAACAAAAATTTACACTGCTTGGAAATATAGGTGTACCTGAAAATTAACTTAAATGCCCGCCCAAAAATTCTTAAGATATCTGAATTCTAGCAAGTCATGGACCTACCTGTTATATACATCTATGTTCGTCGAAAGTTTCAGCTCAATCGGATCGGCCACTCCAGAGATTATCTCTATTAACCGTTTTGCTGATATATATATGTATATATATATATATATATATATATATATATATATATATATATATATATATATATATATATATATATATATATATATATATATATATATATATATATATATATATATATATATATATATATATATATATATATATATATATATATATATATATTTATATGACGATTTTCGGCGAAGCGATTTTAATACTAATGTTCTTCGAACATTAGTAAAAATATGTAATCGATGATTTACGCAACAACATGGTTACAAATTTTGGAAAACTGACTGGCATATTAACTCAAGCCAAGACCAAAGCAACAACTACAAAACATATAAGAGTACGCCAAGAATCATTGATCACCAAAACAATTATAGATGTCTCGAAAAAAAGCGCAAAGCTTATAAAATATACATGGCAGATATAAATTGCGCAATTAAGAAACAAAATTACACAGTCTTAAAAAGGGAGTCGAATCGACTTATAAAGGAAGCTAAACGAGAATTTTACTCAAAAAAATTCGAAGCATCGGCCGGAGATAGTTCAAAATACTGGAGAGTTATCAACGAATTAATGCAAACAGATAAAAATGTAAACCAACAATCAACATGTATTAGTGATTATGTAGTTGTATTCCAAAATGATCGAGCCGATATCATCGATGGAAACGGAGTCGTGATATAGTCTGCCGATAGAACAGATGACCAATATTATATGAAAACGAGCGCAGTGGAAAACGCTGCAAGTGCAAGATTGTCGCACGAGAATCGTTCACGTTTGTGGCATCGTCGGATGGGGCATTTAAACGTGAGGGACATGATTGTCGCTGTAAAGGCCGGAGTGATTGAAAGCATCGACATAATGGATGGCGAGCATTTCTCATGGGATGTGTGTATCCAAGTGAAAATGACGCGGGCCCCATTCCCAAAACGATCCAAAAGACATACGGAGGTCCTCGATTTGATGCACTCAGACATTTGCGGTCCAATGCGCTCCGAGTCAATCGGCGGGGCGAGATAGTTTGTAACATTCATCGACGATTTGTCTGGTTGGTGCAAGTTACAATTTCTTATCAAGAAAGGTGGTGTTTTCGCAGAACTTGTACGAGTTAAGTCTCTCCTCAAGAAGGAGACAGGTAGAGCACTGAAAAGTCTACAGAGTGATAACGGGAAGGAGTACAGAAACCGGGCGTTCGACCGTTATATGAGTTCCAACGATATTGAACATAGTCTAACCGTTACAAATAATCCAGAGCAGAACGGGATTGCGGAACGCCATAACAGAACCCTAGTAAAGATAGCCAGATGTATGCTCATACAAGCCAGTCTTCCACAAGCATTTTGGGCCGATGCTGTCAACGCCGAGAACTATGTGCGAAACAGGTGTCCCTCGAAGTCGCTTGGAGGAAAGACACCTGTTGAGGTTAGATTCGGCAAAAAGCCAAATGTAGGCGACCTCAGAGAATTCAGCTGCGACGTTTTTGTTCTCGACCGAACAACTATGAAACGAAAATTTGACGTGAGGACGAAAAAAGGAATCTGTTTGGGGAAACTCAGAGCAGTCAAAAGGATATAGAGTTTGGATTCTCGAATATCGACGAGTGATAGTGTCAAGGGACGTAAAGTACCGGCACGGAGACTCATCTGGACCAGACTGTGGAGGAGTCTGTACACACCCCTTGAATTCCGAAAAAAACGACTTCAGATATCGATGTTACGCTAGCAAATCTCCTACCCGGCGCGGAAGATGTCAACAGTGATCGAGAAGAGGGCGCGGAAACGGACGACGATCGTAGACAAGATAGAGACAGTTCTTGTAATGAAGGCAGTGACGAACATGTACAGAGCGAAGACGAGGTTACCTTGAGAAGGGGACCTGGGCGACCTCGTTAGGTTCAGACTGGGCGAAGAGGTTGGCCGGAACTTGAGTATAACCTCGTAGGAGCAAGCGTCACCAACGAAGTATTCCTCGCGGAAGTGCCTGTCAAACAAGCCGTATCAGGTCCGGATTTGGCTGAATGCTTCGACGCCATGTCCGTGGAGCTGAAGAATATACTCAAGAGTCACACTTGTGTTATTGTTGATCGTTCCTGTGATCACCGCGTTATCGGAAGCAGGATGGTACTTCGAAACAAGTACGGACCCGACGGATCGTTGGGAAAACGAAAGGCAAGGATCGTCGCTCGCGGATTCTCTCAAAGACGGGGAGTAGATTTCTCGGAGACTTTCACCCCGGTGGCACGCCTGGGCTCAATTCGTCTCGCAACTGCGATCGCATCTATAAGGAATCTGAAAATTCGGCAGATGGATGTGACAGCAGAATATCTCAATGGTCCCATAGAAGAGGAAATTTTCATGGAAATACCGGAGGTGACCAAAGAGGTCTTAAAGATAATCGCCTGCACCGATTCAGATAGGAGGGTCAAACGAGATGCTGAGAAGATATTGCAAATTCTGCAGAAAGGGAACAAATATTTCATTTGAATAAGGCGTTGTACGGTCTACGACAGGCTGGAAGACAATGGTACAAGAAATTGGATCTAGAGCTGCGTCACCTCAAGCCAACGAAATCTGACCCTTGCGTAAACACGCTGGATCAAGGAGGAGCTTTCGTCCTAGTGATCGTATATGTGGACGATATTCTCGTGATATCTGAAGACGATCATGAGTTCGAAAAATTGTGCGATGGGCTTTCAAAACAATTTAGCATCAAAGACCTTGGTGAGGTCAAATGCTGCTTGGGTCTTGAGTTTAATCGTCAAGAGAATGGATAGTCAGTACACCAAAGAGGACTTATCAGGGACATCTTATCCTGGCCGCAAGTATTAAAGGCTATTGGAAGGAACCCAGAATAATAAACCAACGATGGAAGTAAAGGAGCAGAAAATTCAAACGGGGATAAATGTTCAAACGTCGGAAGGAACCGTGACATCTGGCGGGCTATCTTCCAGCATAGGTAGAAGGGAGTCGCCAGCAGACCTTGACGTTAAAGGAGCGGACAGCTTGGCTCCTTCAATGCTCAATACTACAAGGCAAAACACTAGTTTACAAATGGAGAATCCGTTTCAACGCAGCGCGCTTCTACGTCGATCTCCGACATCAGAGGACAGTGCACTCTCAAAACTGAGTAACACCCTTTTTGAAGACAGCAAGCAACCCGTAACGGATGTGTTCACAAAACTAAGGAACCTCATTGTTGACCTGATGGAGTATGTAAACCCGCGTCATAACGTTCACAACGCGATTAAGGAGTGGATACGGGCAAAAAAGATTGACCTACAATAAGGTGAGAGATGAGCAAATGGCTCATCGGACAATGCAAGCTCAGGGCAAGGTAGAAACAGGTACGCAAACTACACCAACGACACCTACCAGAAAAAAATCCACTCCGCTAGGCCTTATGGCTAGTGCTGGTCAACGCCCAGAAAAAACAGAAGTGCAAAAGCGGCCAAGAGAGGAAGCGGCTGATTTACGCGAGTGACAAACTACACCTAAAAAAAAAGGGTGAGGACACCAAAGAAGATTATTTCCAGTGCCAAACCGGGGCAAGAAAGCAGTTAAGACCCTGTGCAACTAGTGGGTGGAAACGCCAAGCAAATAAGTGAAAAGTGGTCCAAGCTCGGGAGATAAAAAAAAAGGAGGCCCCGCCTATAGGCAATGATTATCACTGCTAAGGAGGGTGTTACATACGCGGATGTCCAACGTGACCCGCATTCGATGGACACAGACAGGCTGCCTGCTGCTCGAACTCAAATCTGGCGGATCTGAGCATTAAGAATTCCAGGCGAAAATTCAGACCACTCTTGGAGAACAGGTTAACGTCCGATTGAACTGCCAGCGAGTAGCAATTGATTGCCGAGATCTAGACAAAATTACTACAAAAGAGGAAATCTGCAGTGCTCTGAAGGACAAACTGGGGCTGTCAAACGTGGAGGAATCAAATATCGTGGGTCTTAGAAGATTTTTCCGGGGTACTCAAACAGCCACTATACATCTTGCGGTTGACCAAGCACGTAAGGCCTTAGTAGCAGGCAAAGTCCGAATTGGGTGGGTAATTTGTAGATTACGGGAGCAGATTTCAATGAAAAGGTGTTTTAAATGCCTTGAATAAGGACACATAGCGAACAACTGCAGAAACCCGCAAGATCGATCAAAGCTGTGTCGAAGATGTGGAGAAGAAGGCCACGTTGCCAAAAATTGCAATAAGGATCCGAATTGTCTCTTTTGCAGGGAAACCGAAGGTAACAATAACAAGCACGTAGCGGGTAGCAGCAGGTGTCCAGTTTTGAAGAATATATACTCCAGACGAAAGTGAAGATCATATAACTGAATCTCAATCATTGTCAAGCAGCGCAGGATTTGCTTTCGCAGTCGGTATACGAGCTAAAAGCAGACGTCGCCATAATTTGCGAGCAACATCGAAATCTTCATAGTGGCGTCTGGACGACGGATACAAGTGGTAAAGCAACAGTATGGGCGTGCGGGGATCGGGCGGTCCAGGATGTAATGCAACAATCGGGGAATGGATACGTATGGGCTAAAATTGATGGCATCTATGTATATAGCTGTTACGCAGCACCAAGTTTGACATTGGCAGAATATAAACGGATGTTGGACAGCGTAGCAATGGAGACAAAGTGGCACAATCCAAAGCTCATAGGCGGCGACTTCAACGTCTGGTCTGAGGAGTGAAGAAGCAAGAAAACCAACGCTAAGGGACGAGTTTTATTGGAAACTTTTTCGCGGTTAAATATCGTCCTCGCAAACAATGGAAATGCCAACACCTTCAGTAGGCGAGAAATTGAATCCATCGTAGACCTCACTTTTGTGAGCGACGCTCTAGTGAAGGACTTGCAGTGGTTGGTTAGCAAGCACTACACGCACAGTGACCATCAGGCCATAATAGCTACGGTGAACTGCATAACAAAACACAATCTGTGCGAGTTCCCACGAAAAAAACATGCTTGGATGGTCATCAAAAAAGCTAGATGACGAAATGTTCCGGGAGACGACGTAGCCAGCGCCGCAGGAATACTCCAGACTACGAGGACTTGCAGAACCAATACAAATACGCCCGGAAGAACCTACAACTTGCGATCGCTAAGAGCAAGAGAGAGCACTTCAGAATGCTGTGTTATGAAGCCGATTCCGATCCAAGGGGTGGAGCGTACAAAACCGTAATGACTACAATAAAGCGAAAGAATTCTCCTCAAATAAAGTGTCCGAAGATGCTCCAGGAAATAGTCACAACGCTATTCCCACAGAATCGAGACGATAGCCTACCAGTAATACAGGTAAACACTTGAAACGTGCCGGCGGTAAGCAGAGAAGAAGTATTGGCAGCCATACGCAAAATTGGTGACGAAAAAGCTCCCGGATTGGATGCGATACCGAACAAAGCACTTAAGCTGGCGGTAAAGGGGATACCAAATGTCTTCGCTGATACTTTCACAACAAGCCTACGGGAAGGCAATTTTCCCAAGCAATGGAAGCAGCAGAAACTGGTGCTCCTGCCTAAGCACGATAAACCTATTAGAGAGGCATCATCTTATAGGCCAATATGCCTGCTGAACACGATGGGGAAGATTTTCGAGCGAGTGCTATATGAACGATAGCTGTCAGAATTCGAAAGCAAAAACGGACTATCGGATCGACCATTGGGTTTTCGAAAAGGGCGATCAACTGTGGACGCTGTCAGAATGGTGTCCGACATGGCAATGAACGCGAGAGATAAAGGAGGATGCTGCGCCGTGGTCACGTTAGACGTAAAGAACGCCTTTAACTCCGCGAGGTGGAGCCGTATTATAGCCACTCTGGTCGATAATGGAGTGTCACGCTATTTGGCATCTATAGTCGTCAGCTACTTCAAGGAAAGAACCTTACGCTACGACTCAGACGAAGGACCAAAACTCTACCTAGTAACGGCGGGAGTACCACAGGGATCTGTTCTTGGCCCCCTACTTTGGAACGTAATGTACGACGGAATACTAAGGCTACGAGTACCCAGAAACGTGGTGGTGGTAGACTTTGCCGACGATATTGGCATCGTGATTTCAACCCGTCACCTTGAAGAAATCAAAATTTACGCAACCGATACAATCTGGGCGGTTAAATCATGGCTTAGTTGCGCTGGGCTCAAACTAGCCGACCATAAGACGGATATGGTACTAATCACGAAGCGGAGGAAACTACCAGTAGTACGAATAAAGGCTGGTGACTGTATAATTACCTCGCAGCCTGCTATAAAATACCTAGGCGTACAGCAAATTATACGTGAACCAAACCTCATCTGGAGAAAGCTGGTAAGAAGGCATCCGTTGTCGGTTCAGCACTCGCTAGAATGCTACCCAATATTGGCGGCCTGAAGCAAAGCCGAAAGCTCTTGATTTCAAGAGTGGTGGCCTCTATTCTAATGTACGCAGCACCAGTGTGGGCACCAGCGCTACACATTAAATCGAATCGCCGAAAAATGGAAGCACCATGCGAACTGATTGCACTTCGATCTTGCTGCGCCTTGCTAGCCAGTCTGCTGCCCATCGAAATTATTGCGGATGAAGCGCTTCGACTCTATAAAAACGAAGCACGGACAGCAAGCACGCGGGACATTCAAAGGCTAGTGTCAATGCGCTCATGACAAAGTAACTGGGAAGAGACGCAAAACGGGCGTTGGACGTACAAATTAATCCCCAATGTTGCGCAATGGGCTTCAAGAAGCCACGGAGAAACAAGCTATGACCTAACCCAATTTTTGAGCGGACGTGGCGGCTATCGGGATTATCTGCACCGCTTTGGACTCGACACCTCACTGGACTGTCCAGCCTGCGAAAGTGTACCCGAGGATGCGAAACACGTTATGTTCACCTGTCTCCGCTTTGATGTATGTAGAAGTAGCCTAGAGACGGAACTAGGCACAAGGATATCTGCGGTAAACATCGTAAACTGCATGTTGAAATCCCAATCTGCATGGAATGCCGTCGAAAAAACTCTTAAAAATATTAACCGCAAACTGCGTGACGCGAAAAGGGACAGAAAGAAGCAAGAAGAAAGGATGCGTTGAAGCAGCTAATGGCTGATCTACCCCCGCGAGGTAATGCTGAATAAGTAGACCCGTGGGGAGTGAGGAAGAAGAAGGAGGTGGATTTAGTCGGTAAAAATCCGACGTGTTCCATGACAGGAGCCCTGAAGCATCTTCTAGAAGATTTTCACCTTCCAACGACAAAAAAAAGGGACGTCTTATCACGATTTGGAATGAGTGACTGCAAACCGGTGTCGACGCCTATGGGAGTTAGCATAAAGCTGACAAAGGATTCTACGTTAAACGCCTCGAACGAGCTGAAAGTACCTTACAGAGAACTCGTAGGCTCCCTCATGTACATTGCGATGGGCACCAGGCCCGATATCGCTCACGTCGTCAGTCGCCTAAGTGCTTTCAACGACTGCCACTATCAGGAGCGTTGGATCGTGGTGAAGCGAGTACTGCGGTACCTTTGCGGCACTATGGAGTACGGCATTACAAATCTATCGGGGGCGAGTAGCACCCCGAAGATCGTACACTGGATACGCTTTTATGCTGGCCGGTGGTGTCGTTACATGGGAGTCCAGGAAGCAGCGCACCGTCGTCCTATCTTCGACGGAAGCTGAGTACATGGGCATGAAAATAGCCATGTATTCGAGCAGATTTTTGAACAAGTTGAAGCTTAAGAATTCGGGAGGAATAAAGATTTTGTGCAACAAAAAAGGAGCTCAAAGGTTGTCGAAGAATCCAGCACATCACTCCCGTACCAAACACATCGATAAACGTCATCATTTCATACGTGAAATTTTAGAAGCTGAGATGGCCGAACTGATGTATGTGTCTACAGAAGAGAACGCAGCAGGCATCTTGACCAAGTGTCTACCGTCTATCAAACACTGGAAATGCGCTAGTATGCTAGGAGTAGCACAGTGCTCCGCATAACGAGGAAGAGTGTAAGGGTACGGACAAGACGGAGCGACGAAAGCGTGACGAGCGTCGAGTCGAGCAACGCGGTGAAATCGGTCCTATGCTTTCAAATGGAAGTGGCCATGCCGAAGCAGCGACCAAAGAGTGAAAATTTGATAGTAGCGACGACATCGATTCAAACCGATTTTGTTGCTCGACTGCTCGCAGCGGTAATGTATGTTGTTGTTGCAAAATGTGTTTCGAGGACACACAGTAAGTAGACGAATTGCGTTAATGGGGTTCTCGTGGGTAATTCGAAATTTTGGGTACATTTTTTATGATTGAACGGTGCGGAATTGTACACAGTATATTAGATTTCTACCAGTGTTTTGGAAAATCTATTGATTTATAAATATCAGCAGTCTATTGATTTTAATTTGGTGTATTGTGGTGAGAAAAACTATTCTTCCGACACTTAAGAACTCATTATTTCGACTGCCTTTGTAAAATTTCGTTTACAATTTTGCTTCTCGTCGCGTCTGCATGAACGCAATTCAATGAGTTGTTCCATGCTTGACTCGACGCTATGGTCAACTCGACGCTCTCGTCGCTCCGTCTTGTCCGTACCCTTAGATATTGCGTTGCTTTGCGCGGTTCACCCATAGATGTCAGACGTCGCGACAGATGACATATGATCGGTGATGTCTACGCACACTACTCATCCCGTGTATCAACTTTCTTTTTCTGTTAACTACGTCGTTCACACTCTACTGTCAAATTATCCATCACGTGAATAAAATTGTTTTCGTTTATTATATGAAATCTACTATTCTTTATTGCGTCTCACGTTGCTTAGCTTCTCCTGAACTCCAACAAAAATAAATGTAAATCTATTTTATCATATAATATAAATGCTTTGAACTCATTTCGTTTAGATTAAGGTTTTTTTCATTTGGGAAAAGGATTTTTTAATTTGAGAATAAGTTTTTTTCATATGGAAATAGGATTTTTTCATATGGGAATAGGTTTTTTTTTTACCAAGGACGAGGGTTTTTTCACTTGGGAAAACGAATTTTCGTTTAATAAAAGCGTTTTTTTAGCTGGGAAATGCTTTATACATATAGATATATATACATTTATATATATATATATATATATATATATATATATATATATATATATATATATATATATATATATATATATATATATATATATATATATATGTATATATATATATGTATATATATATATATATATATATATATATATATATATATATATATATATATATATATATATATATATATATATATATATATATAAATATATATATATATATAAATATATATATATATATATATATATATATATATATATATATATATATATATATATATATAAAAAAAATTTTACTTGACAAAGTCGTTTCGAAAGCATGCACTGATTCTCATCAGACACCAGCACACAGTGCATATTTGACTGGTGTGACCACTTGCAGTTGGAAATCATTAATTTGTATTTACGCTAGTTGTGACAAATGTTAACATCTCCATCCATTTAACATCTCAATATGTATGATATACATATCAGGTATATATATATATATGTGGGTGGGTAACCTCGCCACGTCACTGGCTCCCGAAATATGGGCAGGTGGATGCACGAGTCCCACATGGCCCGAAAGCTGTGGTAGATCAGCCGCATGGTGAAACGCGTCGTTCACCATGGGTTGGTGCCTAGGATATCATGCGCGGAGCTTACACCTGGAAGCTTTGGAAGGAAACTGTTCCGCAAAAGCGAACGACAAAATGCAGAAACGCACCAAAGGTCTTTTCAATTTCTGACGGCAAAGCACTCGGATGGGAGGAAGAATCAGCTACTATAAGTGAAATCATTTCTTCATTCAGGTGCGATCACGAGCTTTTCAATTTCTGACGGCATAGCGCTCGGATGGGAGGAAGAATCAGCTACTACAAGTGAAGTCATTTCTTAATTCAGGTGCAATCACGTGCTTTTACAATTACTGACGGCAAAGCGCTCGGACGGGAGGAAGAATCAGATAATAGAAGTGAAATTGGGTACGATTAGGTGGACGAAGGATCCGCCAACTCAACCACGCTTTCGAATATTGGGCGCTATATTGGAAGATACATCATCTTCGGTCGCCGGCTCCGTTGGCGTAAGGAGAGCGTGGCGGCTTGGCACGCGGCAGGTCGAGCCCTGGGCCGGACGATGATGAAACGGCAAAGCAACAGCAACTGAAAGGGTTTTGACTGAAATCGGCGGTCTGAGCCTGGACAATCAAGGAGGACGGAGCTGAATTTTCGGTGGCGGTTGATGAACAGGTCAGTCTTTTACTTTGTTCCAACTTTTCTTGAACAACAAAACATACAAAACAATTACGACCCGATGGATGGTATAAATGATGGTCAACGAAAGGCCGTGTAGTTATAAGCTAGGCTAGAAAGACAATCGTTTCATTTGGATTATACGTATGACAATTGTAAATGGTTGAGTGGTGGTCGCGAGAGTTAGATGGTAGAAGAATGAATTGTTCGGTAGTGCATTAAGTGAATAGAAGGATGAATTGTTCGGTAGCGCATTAAGTGAATAGAAGAATGAATTGCTCGGCAGCGCACTAAGTGAATAAAAAATAAATTGTTCGGTAGCGCATTAAGTGAATAGAAGAATGAATTGTTCGGTAGCGCATTAATTGAATTACTGTCGGGAGGAGAATAAAGGAAATCTAGAATGAAGCGGATGTTCTGTTTGTTTCCATAGATTCGGTGACTCGCCGTGTTAGTTAGATACAGCGTTCATGGAGAGGTAAGTTTGTAGTGAGTTTTCGTCTAGTGGGTTGTTAAAGTGAGCTTGTCACGATTCGGGTTCACTTTGCCCATCCCGTCTGGTATTTAGGAATAAAGTAAGGGTTCGGATAGTTGGGATTCGAGTTGAACGTAAAGGCGGCTTTAGATATGCGGTGTTTGTCAAACAACTCCTATTTGCCAAATACCGAACACCTAGTCAAGTAATTTGGCTTGGTGCTTGCGGAATGACAAACACAGTGAATTAGACATTCGGGCATTGCCGAATGTTCGCCAAAACTGGAAGATGAACGAGCTGCGGGGATCCGATACAGTGCTCGTCTACTTTGATGTGAGTTGAAAGTTCGACAAACTACGGGAATAGCGAGCACCTTAATGTTTGTGCTTGGCCTAGGGCAAGCACTAGGCGAGCAACCCAACCACACATGCGAAGTTTGCCAAACTAGGTGCTCGGTATTTCACAAACACCGCATATCTAAAGCTACCTTAAGGTAGTCCCTAGACGTTTGTTAATCGGGGATTCAGGATTTGGGGGGCGATTCGTGGATACATCGGTGCGTTCGGTTCACGATTGGGGAATTTAGGATCTGACACTTGGACACTTTACGACTCGGATTGAAGAGGGAACTCGAGGGGTTGGGGAGCAACAGCCAGGTCAGAATCGGCTCTGGTGGTGGCGCCCAAGCTAACTAAAGCGAGATTCGGGGAAGCCCAACCTCACTCGAGGCTTCAGGGGGTAAGACCGGGACCCGAACGGACCAGCCCGGATCTCGACCTCCCGTAGGCAGGGGAGGTAACAATATATATATATATATATATATATATATATTTATATATATATATATATATATATATAAATATATATATATATATATATATATATATATATATATATATATATATATATATATATATATATTTATAAATATATGTATGTATGTAAATATATCATCAAAA
>CANBKX010000062.1:0-16285 GCA_947369275.1 Nemotelus nigrinus
CGAACTAGCAGAAGGCAAAACTGTTGTATCAGCGTGCGTTGGAAGACCAGACCGCTGAGGTGGCCACTTCTGTAAGCGTTTTGGGACTAGATCGGCCACGGCAGAATAAGCGTGATTTATGTGTCATAAACCCAACCCGATATACAAAGCGCATGCATACGATCATCTTTCATTTTCTTCATAGAAAGTATCTATCATTCTTTATTTATCAAAATCCAATATAAACAAACTTCTCATTTCCAAACATAAATATAATTAGTCATAATCTATTCAGAGATCATGACTCATTCGAACGACGATCAAATTCTGTATAATATGGATAGCTTGTACTTTTCGAATTCAAAATCTTTGTACGAATTACGCTGACCAAACATGATCAAAACAAAGAATTACATTTAGCATAGTCAGCATAACTCTACCTATATATAGAGCATAGCAAAAGTTAAAAGTTCAGTTTCCAATTGATAGTTTCATTTCAGCTCAGTAGTTCAGCTTGGTAGTTCAGTTAAAGTCAGTTCGTCAAATCAAGTGAATGAATAAAAATGCAAATTAAAATATATTCGAACTGAAAAAGTTTTTTTTTTATTAACCCTGAAATAGAGTTAATAACTGGCGCAGTCGTTCTTTCTTAAGAAGAGAAAAGCTACTCAAGAATCAAATCTACAAACCACAATAAAGTGAACTTAAATCACAAAACATAGGGAGCTAAAGTCACAAAAAACAGCGAGCTGAAATTACAATTTAAAAATAAAACCAGTGAGCTAAAACCACAATTAAAAAAAAAAAAAAACTCTAGCGCACCTGAACCGCTAGAAAACTAATTTTCGAAGAAATTTTCTTTGAGTGACAAAAAAATGTGGAAAGACGTAATACACTTTTTTGTAAAATCATATCAACCATTCCTTATTCAAGGTTTAACTATAACACAAATCAACTATAACACAAATGATGAAAGTTTTCAGTGCTGGCAACATTTTCCCAACGAAGCAGCAATAAGTTTACCTTCACAAGCTCATACTTAAATCAACTTATCCTTTGAATTTCGTTATCATCGGAGGATTTCGTCGAAAGCTCTAGCGGTTAACGTTGTTTGAGGCTGCCATCCAAAACATGTTCAAAACTCCGAAAATTGAAAAATTGATTTCTTAGCTTTATTGCAAATGTTTTGCATATGAGTATGGTATTTGAAGCATCTGTTGATGCAATAGTTACGAAAATGGCTAAAGCTGGTTACCCTGTGTCAGCAGCAAAGCAAAATATATACCAAATCTACTTCACGTTAAACTAAACCCAACCAATAAATTTCGTTTCGATTGAATCACTGCGCTAGAAGTTATACGGGTGAAAAATTGTTGAAGGTTACCACCCTCAAAACTTTTCAAATTTTTAAAACGTAGATATTTGTTGTTAATTTACATTGCAGGATCGTTCCGATTTGCAAATCTAATGACATAATCGCGCAGTAAAGAAATTCCAAAAAATTACAAAAATGGTCATAGCTGGCAGCCATTTCATGATTTTTGTACGAAATTCCTATGACATTTGGCTCACATCAAAATCTATTTACTGCATTAACTTCATTTTGATATCATGACTGCACCGGAAGTTATGGGGGAAAAAGCTTTATTTTGCTGAGCAAATTTGCAAGATTGAGCAGACAAAAATCACCATAGCTGGCAACTCTATTCCAACTTTTCAGCCAAATTTTCACCAAATGTTACCTTAAATATGATCCAAATATTGTGCGAATTTTGTTTAAATTTGATGGCTGAATCGGAAGTAATAGGCCAAAAAGCTGTTTTTTTTCTCAATGATTTTTCAAGATGGCACCACTCCCACAGGATTACCCGCATTTCAAAATCACTTCTATCAGACTTGGTCCTAGTTGATACCAACATGCTCTGTGAATTTCATTACGATCAAATCATCGGGTCGTCAGTTCTCGTGAACAGAACTTTCGAGTGCTGAAAATAGAGGTAATTTAGTGATGGGTTGCCGTTCTTGTGCAAATCGGAATTTTCAATATTTTAATTTGACATGATGCACAAACGTTAAAATTTATCAAAGATTTGAATCTTTTGTCAAAAATCAAAAATTTTTCAGGAGGTTCAATGATTTGAAGGATTTTTTTCAAGAGCCTGCCGCAGCTACAGAGTTACTTGCACGACCTTGGAAATCCATATGTATTAAACTTTAGTCAACATCAATACGCTCTGCAAATTTCACGATGATCCAATGTTTTTGTCAGAAGTAATGACAAATCAAAATTTGAAAAAAAAATCCTTGCCTACTTTTAGGCACGCTGCACCCACACACGGCTCAAAATTTCCAATTTTATGTCATATGCAAGCTGTGAACATAATAATTGTTCATTTCCGATCTCTTTTTTGAACAAAAATTCACACTGCTTGGAAATATAGGAGTACCTCAAAATTCACTAAAACGCTCGCCGCCGCCAAAGGGTTTAGGATATCTGAATTTAAGCAAATTGTGGACCTACTAATTAAACACATTTACGTTCTCCGAAAGTTTCAGCTTAATCGGATCGGCCACTACAGAGATTATCTCCCTTAATCATTTTGATGATATATATATATATATATATATATATATATATATATATATATATATATATATATATATATATATATATATATATATATATATATATATATATACATATATATATATATATATATATATATATATATATATATATATATATATATATATATATATATATATATATACATAGATATATATTGATAAATATATATCTGTATATATATATATATATGTATATATAAAGAAATATGAATTTATAATATATTTATATATAAATATATAAATAATAACTGTATATATAAAGAAATATGAATTTTCGGCGAAACGAGTTTAATACTACTTTTCTTCGAAAATTAGTAATAAAAACAGTGAGCTAAAATCACAATAAAAATAAAAACAGTGAACTAAAATCACAATAGGGAACTAAATCACGATAATAAAATATTATAAAACAAGGGTTTAGCATTGCCCCGTTGGCAAAATTTTCCGAGAATTCGCCTTTTTGCTTTGCAGATATTTCATCGACAAGGCTTAACAATAACAAAACATAATACACAAAAACTTGAATAAACTTAGAACACAAACTTCTTAGTGGAAAACTAAGACAAATTCGACTAAAAGAAATTTAGTTGAATATAATAATAAAAAAACTACTAAAAAGTACTGGAAACTCCTTTGTGACAAAAAAAGTAGAAATAAACATATAATAATACTACCTCAACTAAAGAAAATTTAGTTGAACTAAAAAACAATATTTTTGCATAAAACTCTAAAAATTAAATCAACTAGATTGACAAAATCAGAGTTGCAAAAATTATAATTCAACATTCAATAATAAATGTAACTATAGCTAAAAAAAACTCTAGCGCACCTGAACCGCTAGAAAACTAATTTTCGAAGAAATTGTCTTTGAGGGACAAAAAACTGTGGAAACACGTAATACACTGTTTTTTAAAATCATATCAAACATTCCTTATCCAAAGCAACAAAACTCAACTATAACACATATAATTCAGTGCTGGCAGCACTTTCCGAACAAAGCAGCAATAAGTTTACCATAACAAGATCATACTCAAATCAACGTATCCTTTGAATTTCGTTCTCTTCGCAGGATTTCATCGAAGGTTTCAGCGGTTAAACGTTGTTTGAGGCTGCCATCCGAAAAATGTTCAAAACTCGAAAAATTTAAAAAAGAATTCCTTATTTTTATTGCAAATGTTTTGCATATGAGAACGTTGTTTGAAGCATCTGTTGGTGTAATATTTACGGAAATGGCTAATGCTGGTTAGCCTGTTTCAACAGCAAAGCATAATACATACCAATTCTGCTTCACGTTAAGTTAAACCCAACCAGTAAATTTCGTTTCGATTGCTGAACAGCTTTCTTTTGCTGAACATATTTGCAAGATTTAGGAGACAAAAATCACCATAGCTGGCAACTCTATTCTAGTTTTTCAGCCAAATTTTCATCAAAGGTTATCAATGGTTACTTTTGTTGATCGACTGCGGTCTACTAAACGGGTGGTGGACTCTATTCAGGTCGAATTCAACGCTTTGCGTGGCAGGCTCGAATCTGCCGCTAAACTGTTAAACTCTCTGGCTTCAGTGGCGGATGCAGAGCAGAAGTTGTCTTCACCCAAGACCCCAGCACCAGTACAGCCTATCAGTCAAGGTAATTTTTTGCCTATTTTAACTCGTGGTCAACGCGAACAGCAGCAATTGCTTCAACAACAGCACAAGCAGGGCAATCAAAATCAAAATCAGCTACAAAGCCATAGTGCTGCCCAGCCACTACTTCAGCAACAGCATTCTCTGGAACATCAACAGCACAAGCAGGGCACTCAAAATCAATATCAACTACAAAGCCATAGTGCCCAGCCACTACTTCAGCAACAGCATTCTCTGGAACTTCTTCAACTGCCGCCTCTGCAAAAAGAACAACATCTACCACCGCAGCAGCTTATCCCACAACAACTGCAATGCCATTCTCCAATGACGTCCTCTGTGCCGTCTCCTGGTCCCGCACTACAACCTAGTAGACCTAGTAGTGCCAATGATGACATTTCTAATGGTCTCATTAGAGTGGTATCTCCTCCTCTTCAAATCTTCCTTTCTCGGGTTGCGGCTGATACATCTGTGGAGGACTTGAAGTTGTACATGTCTCGGAAGATGGGAAGAGACGTCAACGTTTCTTGCAAGAAACTTACGAAGGATTCGGACAGCAGCCGTATTGTGGGATCATTCTTGCTTACGCTTCCGATGGAACTTAGCGCGATTGAGTGCCATGATTTCTGGCCTTCGGGAGTTTTGGTTAAGGAATTTGAGCCCCGTCAGCGAGGAAATTTTCGCAAAACTCCGGCCCGGGTCCAGCCAGTGTAATCAGTTCCTGTTTGCCTAAAGATCAACGTTTTAAACTCTATTACCAGAACGTTCGTGGACTAAGAACCAAATTGGTACAAATCAGGCTAGCCTCTATAATTGCTTCCGATGATTTCGTCTGTTTGACTGAAACTTGGCTTTCAACGGACCTCTTTAGTGATGAGTTCTTTCCCCTGCATAATGTTTTCAGACATGATCGCAATCGTGATTTAACGAATAAAGCAGACGGTGGTGGAGTCTTAATTGCCGTTCGTAAATCTCTGTCTAGTTCACTTTGTGCTAGCTTCGTGGTGTCTCATCCTGTAGAGTGCGTTGCTGTCCGTATTTCCCTATCACATAATGTTTGTTTATTACTTGTATCGGTATATGTGCCTTGTAGTGCATCTCTCTCCACGTATGAATGTTTTTATAGCGAGCTGTCTGATTTTATTGTGTCTTACTATCCTCATTCTCCTATTGTTGTTTGTGGTGACTTCAATTTACCTTCTATTCAATGGGACCTCTCGTCTTTAATCATCTCCTCTACCAATGCACTTTCAATTTCCCTCTCATCATTTCTTTCGTTTTGTTCCTTATCCCAATTTAATTACATTCCTAATAATAATAATCGTTTGTTGGACCTTATTTTTTCTAATTTACCTTCTTCTAATCTATCTATTTCCGCATCATCCTTTCCTTACGTTGATCCTGACCCTCATCATCCCCCCCTTTCCATTGATTTTTGTTTACCGAATAGTCCACGCACCAAAAGCATAGTTGTGCCGTCTCTCAACTTTTTTAGGGCAGATTATGAACTTATTGCTGCAGAACTCCTCCCTATCAATTGGTTTTCTTTCTCTCGTGGGCTTGATATAAATGAAGCTGTTTCTTCTTTTTACTCTCTCCTTAATTCCATTGTTTCTCGATTTACTTCTGTGTCTCGTTCTCGTCGTGGTGCTTGTCCTCCTTGGTTTTCTTTCGCAGTATCCAAAGCTTTACGCGAGAAAGATAAGGCCCGTAATGAATTTCTTCGCAGCTCATCTGTCGAGGTGTTTCAGCGTTATCGGTCTCTGCGAGCAGTGGCTAAAAGGACTGTTGAAGAAGCGAAACGTGGTTATTTCGCCCATATTGAAGCGTCTTTCCTCAGATAACTCGAAACCATTTTGGTCGTATGTCCCTTCCCTTAAAACTAGCAACCGGTTTCCTGACACTTTTTTTCTTGAGGAAACTACGGCTTCTATCCCTCAAGAAACTTGTGATTTATTTGCTATGTTCTTTGCTTCTTCATTTTCCTCTCCTAATTTTGCTTCAGGGAGTTCTGCTGCGGCTGTGTTTTCTCAGGATAATTTTGCGATGACCAATCATCTGGAGGTTGAAGTTCTAATATCCTCGTTGGATCACTCAGCAAGCAGCGGCCCGGATGGCATTCCTAATGTGTTTGTTAAGTCTCTTGCATCTTCCTTATGTGTACCTTTGTCTATATTATTTAATTTGAGTTTGTCTGTTAGCGTTTTTCCTTCTACCTGGAAGGCTGCCAATGTTTTTCCGATTTTAAAATCGGGAGACATTGGCAATGTGGCCAACTACCGTCCTATATCCCTCCTGTCCTGCTTTCCGAAGTTGCTTGAGCGGATTATTCATGACAGAATTCATGGTGCTTTTAGTCATTTATTTTCTGCAGAGCAACATGGTTTCATCAAGGGCCGTTCAACAACTACGAATTTAGTGGAATTCACTAACTTCGTCGCGTGTACTTTGGACAATGGTCTTCAAGCTGATGTGATTTACACTGACTTCGCGAAAGCATTTGACAGGGTAAATCACACAGTGCTTTTAGATAAGATCTGTCATTTTGGTGTTCCCAGTTCCTTTACATCTTGGCTTTCTTCCTACATCCATGATCGCGTCTGCCGTGTTAAGTTTAATGGTTGTTCTGCCTCCCCTCTCTTTCCTACTTCTGGTGTTCCCCAAGGTTCCATCCTTGGTCCCCTCCTTTTCACATTGTTTATCAATGACCTTCCTTGTAACTTTCAGTCTGACTCTCTGTTGTATGCTGATGATCTTAAAATTTTCCGTGCTGTCGCTTCACAAAATGATTGTTGTAAGCTACAGTCGGATCTCTTTGCTTTAAGTGATTGGTGCTCTGTGAATTTCCTTGATCTTAATGTTTCCAAGTGTTTTGTGATGTCTTTTTCCAATAAACCTAATCCCATTTCCTTTGAGTATTTTTTGTGTGATAGTCTTTTGAAGCATGTAGATCAACATAAAGACCTCGGCATCATCTTTGATCCGAAGTTAAAATTTGATCTGCATGTTTCTTTTGTGGTTGCTAAGTCGTCAAAAGTAGCTGGTTTTGTTCTGCGCTGCTCTCGCTTTGCAACCAATATCAACACTTGTGTTCGCCTTTTTATTTCTCTTGTTCGTAGCATTGTTGAATATTGCTCCCAAGTGTGGTCTCCTCGTTTCGTGTACCTGTCTAATGCTGTTGAATCCGTTCAGCGTAAGTTTACTCGCTGCCTTTTGTTCAAGTTTAATGTTGCTTATCGTCCTTATGATGACCGTCTGCTTTTCTTAAATCTCCATTTGCTGAGTACCCGCAGAGTATTCCTTGATGAATGTCTTCTTTATAAGCTTTATCATGGCTTACTCTCTTCCAACATTCGCGTGTGTCATTTCTTACGTGTGTCTGATCGCCCGGTTAGAACTCAGTCGCTTTTCCTTACTCCTTTTGCGCGTACTCTTGTGTATTTTTACTCACCTATACCTAGGATACTTAGAAGCCATGATGAGCATCAGTTTGGTTCTTTGTCCATGTCTTTTCTTTCGTTTAAAAAACATGTTATTGATACGATAACGTAGTCTCTTAGTTATTTTTATTATGCATTCTTCTCTTTACTTTTTCTTCAATTTTTGTTTTTATTATTTTATTATTTTTATTCCTGTTTTGCTTTATTTTAATGATTTTTATTGATTATTTTTTGTATCTCGTTTCATAATTGGTTTTTTCTGTTAAATGAGATTTGAATAATAAATAAATAAATAAATAAATAAATAAAGTAAAATCCAAGTATTGGATGAATCTTGTCAAAATCTAATGGCTGAATCGGAAGTTATAGGCCAAAAACCGGTTTTTTTTTTCTGGGTGATTTTTCAAGATGGTACCACTGGCACAGAGTTGCCCGCATTTCAAAATCACTTCTATCTAGCTAATACCAACATGTCCTGTAAATTTCACTATGATCGGATAATCCGGTCGTCAGTTCTCGTGAACAGAACTTTCGAGTGCTGAAAATAGAGGTAATTTGGTGATGGGTTGCCGTTCTTGTGCAAATCGGAATTTTAAAAATTTTAATTTGACATGATGGACAAAGGTTAAAATTTATCAGTGAGTTGATTTTTTTGTCAAAAATCAAAAATTTTTCAGGAAGGTCAATGATTTGAAGGTTTTTTATTCAGGAGCCTGCCGTAGCTACAGGGTTACTTAAGAATCCACATGTGCTAAATTTTAGTCAACATTAATACGCTCTGCAAATTTCACGATGATCCAATGTTTTTGTCAGAAGTAATGACAAATCAAAATTAGAAAAAAAAAACCCTTGCCTACTTTTAGGCACCCTGCACCCACGCACGGCTCACAATTTCCAATTTTTTATCATAAACGAGCTTAGAACATAATTAGCTTTCATTCCCAATACTTTTCTTTAACAAAACTTTACACTGCTTGGAAATATAGGAGTACCTCAAAATTCTCTAAAACGCTCGCCGCCGCCAAAAGGTTTAGAATATCTGAATTTGAGAAAGTTGTGGACCTACCTACTATATACATCTACGTTCTCCGAAAATTTTAGCTCGATCGAATCGGCCACTCCAGAGATTATCTCCCTTAATCATTTTGCTGATATATATATATATATATATATATATATATATATATATATATATATATATATATATATATATAAATATATAAATATATATATATATATATATATATATATATATATTTATATATATATATATATATATATATATATATATATATATATATATATATATATATATATATATATATATATATATATATATATATATATATATACATATATATATATATATATATATATATATATATATATATATAAAGAAATATGAATTTTCGGCGAAACGAGTTTAATACTATTGTTCTTCGAACATTAGTAATAAATAATTTTTAATCATAAAATGGCAAACAACGATAACGAAGAACTTAAACAAATTGAACTTTCAGTTCCTTTTGAAGAAATTATAAACGAAGCGAGAAGATATCCGATATACACTGGAGACAATGAAACATGTGCTTTAACACGTTCCCTGTCCGCTGAACCACATGTGGCTCAGGAAACGAGCTTTTGGAATCCACAGCTACGTTTATGAGCCATATGTGGCTCAGCGGACACCTTAAACTTGTATTGAGAAAAACCAAAACATTTACCTGAATCAAAAATGGTTCATGAACGTTCAGTGACTAAAAAGTCTGTGTAAACCATATGTGTTTCAGGTAAGAATCACCTACTTTTTTTTGTGTATCAATATTTTTCTATGCTAAGGGTGTTTAAAGAATCATATAAGAACAAATTTCAGCAAAACGTAATTTGAACTTGCAGAGCAATTTCGTTGTTTTGTTCAGGACAGGGAACGTGTTAAGCAGCTGGATCGACGAAGCAAACATGCTACTTTCACTAACACCACCGGGGCACTTACAAAATTACATTTTCCAAATCATCTTGAGCAGAATCCAGAGAGCAGCAAGAAACACGATGCAAAAATTAACCGAACCAACATGGAGAACCATCAAAACAGTTCTTATATCGACATATGACATAACCGAATCCTATAGTTACCTCGTAATTCAAGACCATCGAGTAAGTCATAGTTATGATAGAAGTGATATGTGCAATACATTAAATAAATTATTAAATAAATTAAATACAAAATGCTTACAAGACACAGACAGAACATAACATGAAAATCTAATTTTAAACAAGTTTGAATCATCATTACCAGAGTACAAAATGTTCTTAATAGAAACTATAAATTGCCAAACATTGAGTCAAGCTTATAATTTGCTTATCGAATTACAACAAAATACATGTCAGTATTCCAATTCTAGAGACGAAAATTATAATAAAAATAAATTCTCAAAAATTTTAATAATACTAACATAAATACCAACCACCGGAATTATCAGAAAAATTATCTAAATCAAAATAATTACTAAAATATTCAAAACCATAAAAATTTCCAAAACAATCATTACAAAACAACCAACCACAAATATCACAACAACTATAAAAATAAGCCAGAGTCTATGAAAATCTATCAAACATATTCAACCCAAACTCAAAATAGTTATTGAAACCAAAACCCAGAAGCAATGGAAATAAATTTAACAACAACAGCCTCGGAAATTTGTTACCCATAATAGAATTTACTATTGAAAATGAAAAAATTACTTCTGCAATAGATCCCCAACAATTAAAAACTCTGCCTCGTATTGAATCACCCAAGCCAATACAACTACATGGCAAAGATAATCATAACATCACCCAGAAATTAAAAACTAATTTCCCATTAGAATTTAACTTACCAAAAAATCATAAAACAATGTGGAATATCAGATTTTTCAAATAAAAAATACAAGGGTTTAATTGGTCAAAATATGCTTCAGCCTCTAAATGCAATAATAAATTCAGGTGAAGGTTTTCTACAATTTAAAAATAAAACACCACATGCGCTGCTTATTACGGCCAAATTGTTTCAAATGCCATGTTTTACTTTTGTCTCAAGAATGCATTATAACTCATATGAGAGAAGGTTTCAGATATTACCACTGTCATGAATTTCAACGTTTATGAGAGCAAAACACAGGTTAATTATATTCGTTATCAGTTGCTTATTTCACAAAATTTTGAAAGCAGCATCTCATATAATATCAATGAAGAAAATGCTCAGTGCCTGCAGCACTGTAACTGAAGTTGGAGTTTGGGGCTGCGATCCGAAAAATTTGCAGAACTTTGGGAATTGAAACATCGGTTATTTATTTTCATTGTAAATGTTTCCGGTATGAATACTAACTGTAAGCATTTATTGATACAAAAGTAGCACAACCAACTCGTGCTGGCAACCTTTCGCCAGTATCAAAGCCAAGAATATATCACATCTGCTTCACGTTGTTATATTACATTTGAAGTTATAGGAGTATAAAGAAATTTAGGGTTACCTGCAACCAGTTTTTTCAAATAATCGAAAGCTTAATATTTGCTGTTTATGGTCACTACAATATCATTACCAATTGAAAATTCTACGATAAAACCGCTTAATAAAGATATTGCAAGCAAACACAAAACCAACAATAGCTGGCAACCCTATCGTGGCTTTTCAACCAAATTTGGCTTGAATAATGTTTATAATAGGTTTCAGTAATTGTATGAAATTCGTATTGATTTCATGACTGCACTGGAAGCTATAGGGCAAAAAGTTTTATTTTCCTGAGCGAATTTTCACAAAAAGACACAAAAATTACCATAGCTGGCAGCACCAATCGAATTTTTCAACCAAACTTCTATCAAACAGAGGTTAGAGTAAGGTGCAGCTACTGTGTCAATTTCATGAAAATCTGGTAACTGATTCACATTTCATAGGGCAAAAAGCAGTTTTTTTTCTTTGTAATTTTTCAAGATGGCACCACTGTAACAGAGTTGCCTACAATTCAAAATCACTTCTATCAGACCTGGCCCTACTTAAGTCCAATGCATTCTGTAAATTTCAATTCTATCTGATTATTGATTCGTGAGTTCCCGTGAACAGAAGTTTTTGAAGCTAAAAATATAGGTTAACTGGGAGAGGGTTACCGTTCTTGTCCGACATGAAATTTCCAAAGTTTTACTTTGACTGTGTAGATTAAGCATAAGATTTGTATACAGATTGGTTTTATTGTAGAAACGGACATTTTTTAGGATATTCGCTGGTTTGAATATTTTCACTTCCAAATTTTTATTTTTTCAAATTTAAGACACCAAAATTATCATAGCTGGCAGCTCCAACCGAATTTTTCAACCAAATTTCTACCAAATATGGTTTAAAGTAAGGTGCAGCTACGGTGTGAGTTTCGTCAAAATCGAACGATTCAATCAGAATTTATAGGGCTAAAAGCAGCTATCTTTTTTAGTGATTTTTCAAGATGGCACCACTGGCACAGAATCGCTAGGATTTCAAAATCACTTCTATCAGACCTATTTAAGACCAATACATTCTGAAAATTTCAGTAAATTCTGCTCATTGGATCGTGAGTTTCCGTGAACAGAAGTTTTTGATGCTTTTTGTTTATATAAACAAAGCACAAAATTTACATATGAGTGGCTTTTTTTTAAGAAACGACATTTTTTCAAGAGAAATGATGATTTGGAGGTTTTCACTTTCAGTGCCTGCCCTAGCTACAGGGTTACCAGCATTAAAACCTACACAAATTTACAACTAAATAAAACAAACATGTCCTGAAAATTTCGTAATCATGGAATAGCTCTGTCAAAAGTTATCGCAATTTAAAAATTTTCAAATTTTCCCGTTCTCTTTTTAGGCACCCAGCCCACACATAGGGTTAAAAAAATTCCAAAAAATTATCCGATTCACATGTAAAACTTGTTCGAAATTTATGTCGTCAACTTTATTTTTGCAAACATTATTTGTGTACGGAATAATAGGTATATTAAAAAAATCACTAAAATGGCCGCCGGCACCAAAGGGTTAAAGATTATAAACTTTTTCTGAGACCTGGCACTATTCTGCATATACACCAATGTGTCCTGAAAATTTCAGCTCAATCGAATTGAGATTTTTTGACTGAAATTTTTTGATGATATATATATATATATATATATATATATATATATATATATATATATATATATATAAATATGAATTTTTGGCCAAAGTGATTTTAATACTAATGTTCTTTTTCGAACATTAGTAAAAAACTCTAGCTCACCTGACCTGCTAGAAAACTAATTTTCGAAGAAATTGTCATTGAGTGACAAAAAAATGTGGAAAGACGTAATACACTTTTTTGTAGAATCATATCAACCATTCCTTGTTCAAAGCAACAGAACTCAACTACAACACAAATGATGAAAATGTTCAGTGCTGGCAACATTTTCCCAACGAAGCAGCAATAAGTTTACCTTAACAAGCTCATACTGAAATCAACTTATCCTTTGAATTTCGTTTTCATCGGAGGATTTCGTCGAAAGCTTTATCGGTTAACGTTGTTTGAGGCTGCCATCCAAAAAATGTTCAAAACACGGAAAATTTCAAAATTGGTTTCTTAGTTTTATTGTAAATGTTTTGCATACGAGTATGTAATCTGAAGCATCTGTTGATGCAATAGTTACGAAAATGGCTAAAGCTGGTTACCCTGTGTCAGCAGCAAAGCAAAATATATACCAAATCTGCTTAACGTTAAACTAAACCCAACCAATAAATTTCGTTTCGATTGAATCACTGCGCTAGAAGTTATACGGGTGAAAAATTGTTTAAGGTTACTGCCCTCTAAACTTTTCAAATTTTTAAAGCGTTAATATTTGCTGTTAATTTTCATTACATGATCGTCCCTAGTTTCAAATCTAATGACATAATCGCGCAGTAAAGAAATTCCAAAAAATTACAAAAATGGTCATAGCTGGCAGCCCTTTCTAGATTTTTGAACGAAATTTCTATGACATTTGGCTCACATCAAAATATATTTACTGCAAAAACTTCATTTTGATATCATGACTGCACCGGAAGTTTTAGGGAAAAAAGCTTTATTTTGCTGAGCAAATTTGCAAGATTTAGAAGACAAAAATCACCATAGCTAGCAATCTATTCTAACTTTTCAGCCAAATTTTCACCAAATTTTACCTTCCTAGATCCAAATATTGTGTGAATTTTGTTTAAATTTGATGGCTGAATCGGAAGCTATAGGCTTAAAAGCTGTTTTTTCTTTAAAAGCTGTTTTTTCTCAGTGATTTTCAAGATGACAACACTGCCACAGGGTTGCCCGCATTTCAAAATCACTTCTATCAGACTTGGTAAAAATAAATGATATCAACATGTTCTGTGAATTTCATTATGATCGGATAATCCAGTCGTCAGTTCTCGTCAACAGAACTTTCGAGTGCTGAAAATAGAGGTAATTTAGTGATGGGTTGCCGTTCTTGTGCAAATGGGAATTTTCAAAATTTCAAATTGACATGATGCACAAACGTAAAAAATTTATCAATGAATTTGAATTATTTGTCAAATATCAAAAATTTTTCAGGAAGTTCATTGATTTGAAGGATTTTTTTCAAGAGCCCGCCGCAGCTACAGGTTACCCGCACGACCTTGGAAATCCATGTGTATAAAAACTTCATGTGTAACTTTAGTCAACATTAATCCGCTCGGCAAAATTCACGATGATCCAATGTTTTTGTCAGAAGTAATGACAAATCAAAATTGGAAAAAAAAATCCTTGCCTACTTTTAGGCACGCTGCATCCACACACGGCTCAAAATTTCCAATTTTTCGTCATAGCATGCTGTGAACATAATAACGGTTCATTCCCAATCCCCTTATTGTTCAATTGTTCCCAATTGTTCAAAAAATTCACGCTGCTTGGAAATATAGGAGTAACCTCAAAATTCACAAAAACGACCTCCGCCGCCAAAAGGTTTAGGATATCTGATTTTTGGCAAGCTGTGGACCTACCTATTAAATACATCTGCGTTCTCCGAAGTTTCAGCTCAATCGGATAGGCCACTCCAGAGATTATCTCCCTTAATCATTTTGATGATATAGTATATATATATAGATAATATATATATATATATATATATATATATATATATATATATATATATATATATTATATATATATATATATATATATTATAATATATAGTATATATATATAATATATATATATTATATATATATATATATATATATATATATATATATATATAATATAATATATATATATATATATATATATATATATATATATATATATATATATATATATACAAAATATATATAGATATATATATTCTTACCCACCCGACCTTTCGGGTGGGGGTTTCACTATCGGACAGGTCCACTTTGGGTCCCGGTTAACCTCAATCAGAGATTGGGCGTGGGCGCCACTCACTCACCCAGTGGAGGGACCTCGAGCCGTGGAGTGAGGTTCGACTCTCCGAAGTCGAAGGGGCCTCTGTTTATACTGAAAGTTCACTCGTCACGGTGACCAATTTTCAATATCCAAATTACCACCCAACTACCCAGTTCGTAATTTGGATTTGTCCCTGCAGGTCACAAATAGCTTCTCTGTGTGCTTAGGAATCTCACTTAAATCTCACTAAACCACCTAGTCTATTAGAAACAAATCCAATTCTCCTAATTTGCCACTCACCTACCCACGTAATAAGCTAGACTCGTTCAGTCACGCCACGAATATCTTCCCTGCGCGTTGTAGTTTGTCACTCGCCCACTTTCAACTAATAGAGTCAGGTCTACTATCCCGTGTTATCATTCAACTAACCAATTAGGACGGTAGATATATATTCTTAACGCCGACTTTTAATTTCCATTGCTCTATTAATTTCAATTTGAACTACTAATTTGAAATTACTATTAATTTGGATTGGAGTGTCTTACTTTCGATTTCACTCCCGCATAGTATTCAACAATTGGATTGTTTGATTGTTTCTACTGAATTAAAGCTTTCGATTATCTACAATTGATTTCATTTTCTTTAGTCACACGATCAGTGTGGATTCTTATTCACACGTTTTCCATTCTTTTAGTCGTACGTACGGACGTAATCTAACACCACCACTCAGTCTGTACAAATGATCTTATAATCGAGCTAAACTTCGAACTTATACACTAAGATTCCAAATAACGATAATTGAAATCATGAAAGAAAAACAATCGATTTCCAATCTTCATCGTGCAAAGATAAACAAAAAAAAAAAAAAATTACACTAACCTTCCAAAACGTTGGCTCCGCACCCCCGGACTCAGTTCGCTTGATTCGCTTCAGATTCTTGTCTTACACTGCACGCTCCGCTTCATCATCGTCCGGCTCGAGTTCTGAACCCGAGATCCCCTTGCTGGCGGTCCGCTGCACTAACCAGTGCGCCACGGGAGCCTATGACACAACACGAGACGTTTTCGGGTCGTAGAGCTGCTTCCAATGGCTGAGGCGCGTACGTCGCTCTCCGCCGGCGTCTCGGTCTATGCTATCAGTACGTGGGTATTAATGCCCCGCTGATATGATCAAAATTCAAATAGAATTCACTGCCAAC
>CANBKX010000063.1:0-27500 GCA_947369275.1 Nemotelus nigrinus
ACGCAAAGGAAGCAGTGCTTCCCTTGCGAAATACTCCCTACACAAGAAAATTAACTTAACAATACATATTAAAATACAAAACAATTCAAATATTCAACAAATCAAAACAAATATTCAACATCAATAAAAAAATTTACAAAATACAAAACATTCATCTCATACACGAGATTGCTCTAACAGACACAGTGCTTTAAAAGTAACTTTACAGCAACGCGACGAGATATCTTGCGTTTGAATGAAAACCTCAAGCATCTCGTACCATTGTACGCCAGAACGCTCAGTTCATTGCAGCGTATTGGAATATGCCACACAGAACACTAAAGCGATCTTGCCTCAATGCACGTACCATGATGTGTGCAGTGCATACATCCCACAGCAAGCATTACACAATTAATGGTCTTAAACACTTTGCAATGAATGTTCACAAATAGCAGCGCGGACGCTGCTTAGCTCACCGCGTCTTCCTGGGTAGAGAAAATAAAAAAACCCCTTGCTTATTCGGCCGCTAAATGGCCGAGAAATGTTTGTGAATGGACGCAGCACGATTTGCAGCGTTCTCTGCTTGGTTTCTGTTTCGCTATAGAGCTTGGAGCTGGTTTGCTCTGGGCAAGTGAATTTAGGATGTTATTTGTATGTATCTATACTGTAATGGATGCACTGGTTAGCATTGGATGTTATTTGTATGTTTCGTTTCTGTAATGGATTTATTACTGAGTTCAAGAGTTAAATGTTTGCTGCAGATTGAAATTCTTTTGATTTGTCTGTTTGTTTGTTTGTGCTGCACATGCGTAAGTTAGTAGTGGAATGATTAAAGAAAAATAGTTTAGTGTTAATGTTCGCCATACAACGTGAGGTTTTATAAAACCCAAATCTTAGAGACATGAAGCTGATTTTATGGAAGAGGTATGAACGTATTTTTTTAACAAATGCTTAATAATGGTATATTTGTGTGTTCTATTATTAGCTTGTTAATACATAGAATAAAAGAAATATTTGAGTATGCTCTATTAATATATGTATGCACAGAATAGATACAATGTCTTATGGGGTAAATCTAGCCCCACCTTGTATGGGTGAAGAATTTTTTTCACATTGTATGCCGAAGGTTTAATTCATTTTGTCTTGGAAATTGAATTTCATTTTAGAAAATCTACTGCGGTATATTTTTCTCTTAGACTATTTGAGGAGACAAAGGTTCTTTATAGATTCGTCGTGACCAGGAACACTAATTTCAGTTTTTGTTTAAAAAAAAATTGTTCTAATTTGAAATGTCTTGGATTTTAATTTGTAATCTTGCACCATTTTAACATTAATGAGATTGATGGTGATCATAGTGAGTAGAAAAGTCACTGAATCAAACAATTGGAAATCGAATGCAACTTATTTATGATACATTTGCTGCGCTGAAGTTTCTACTTGTTTATTCTTGAAAAATATGGAAAAATATATCTGCTTCCCCGAGTCTTAAAGACACGAGCCGCCACTGATATATATATATATATATATATATATATATATATATATATATATATATATATATATATATATATACGAGGGTAAATCAAATATAAACGAGACTTTCGGCCGTTCGGGCACAATAGTGGTGGGAGAACGTTCCCGCTTCGTTTGGCGATAAGTAGGTTTCTCAGGAGTGGAGGAAGCACGTTAGCCCGGTCCCTCAACTCTCTTAGTGCCAACCGTGACGATGTCGGAGCAAGAGGTACATTCGTCGATTGCGCAACGTGTTGTAATCAAGTTTCTCGCTGCAGAAGGCGTAAAACCGGCCGAAATCTTGAGGAGATTGACTGCCCAGTTCGGGGAAGAGACACTGTCGCGAGCCAGAGTGTTTGCATGGCATAAACAGTTTTTGGGTGGTCGTGATCATGTTGAAAATGAGAGCCATAATCGCAGACCCCGCACCAGCATTACAGCGAACAACATCAGCTGTGTTGGACGGCTTATTGAAGATGACAGGCGTCTTACCACTTCTGAAATTGCAAGTGAGGTCGGAATAAGTTATGGGAGCACTTACTCCATACTCACAGAGGAGCTTGGGTACCGTAAGGTGTGCGCCAGGTGGGTTCCTCGCTTTCTCACAGCAGAACAGAAATTGAATCGACTTCAGGTGTGTGAGCGTCTTCTGGCACGATTTCGGGAAGAAGGGGACCCATTTCTGACTCACATCATCACCTGTGATGAAACTTGGGTGCACCACTACACCCCTGAGTCCAAACAAGCGAGTATGGAGTGGAGACAAAAAGGAGAACGAGGACCAGTGAAAGCCAAGTCACGACTGTCAGCTGGCAAGGTTTTGGCTACGGTTTTTTTTGACCAGCGTGGTTTGCTGCACCTCGATTTTTTGCATGAGCGCAGGACAATCAATGCGGCCTACTACTGCGACATTTTGACTGAGGTCCGACTTGCATATCGCCGCAAAAGACGAGACCTACCGATGAGGAAAGTGGTTCTTCTCCATGACAATGCTCGCCCCCACACAGCAGCCTTGACCAGAGAAAAATTGGAGCAACTGGGGTGGGAGACACTGGACCACCCTCCTTACAGTCCAGACCTGTCACCCTGTGACTTTCATGTGTTTGGTCCTCTCAAGGAAGCATTGGGAGGCCAAAGATTCGACAGTGATGCTGAGGTGGAAACCTACGTGCGCAATTGGCTGCAGACACGACCTGTATCTTTCTATGTGCAAGGAATTGGGAAGCTGCCTATCCGCTGGGAAAAATGTGTTTCTAAAGCAGGAGATTACGTAGAAAAATAAGATATGTACTTTTTTGCATTTAAAATAAAAATAAATTTTCTAAAAATAAAGTCTCGTTTATTTTTGATTTACCCTCGTATATATATATATATATATATATATATATATATATATATATATATATATATATATATATATATATATATATATATATATATATATATATATATATATATATATATACATATATATATATATATATATATATATATATATATATATATATATATATATATATATATATATATATATCAGAAAAATGGTTAATAGAGATAATCGAAAAGATAGTATACGACAAATTGTCTCCGCTAGTTGATTCCCGCCTGAACGAGCAACAACATGGCTTTAGAAAAGGTCGCTCAACTACCACGAATTTGACAATCCTAATCTCAGACGTCCTATGCAAAATGGAAAAAGGTTACCAAATTGACGCAGTCTACACAGACTTCAGTAAGGCATTTGACAGAGTTGACCATTCTACCTTAATTTTTAAGCTACAGAAATTCGGTATTACCGGGTCTCTACTCAGCTGGCTGACTTCATACCTTTGCGATCGAACGCAATGTGTAAAATTTCAAGGATTTTTATCTAAAAACGTTAGTGCTACCTCTGGTGTACCCCAAGGTAGCCATCTTGGTCCACTTCTCTTCAATATATTTATTTCCGACCTATCTGACGTCCTAGCAGGCATACCTCATTTACTCTATGCAGACGACCTCAAACTTTATCTGACCATTGAATCCAAATCGGATGCCCTCTTTCTCCAATCCAAACTTGATTCCCTTGATCATTGGTGCAATGTAAACAAGCTCTCTCTCAACATTAATAAATGCCAGGTTATTAGTTTTTCCAGAAAATGCACGGTCACACACAATACGTACTTCCTCGGTAATAATGTGCTAACACGAGTTGATAACATTGCTGACCTCGGTGTTATCTTAGATGAAAAACTCCGCTTCACTTTACACTACGATAAAATACTTTCTCGTGCAAACAAACAACTTGGCTTCATCAAAAGACGAGCCAAGGAATTTCGTAGTCTGTGGGTCACAAGATCTTTATACACTTCACTCGTACGTCCTATTCTCGAATATGCTTGCATTAGCTGGAATCTTGCTTTTGAAACCCACAGTGACAGGCTCGAGTCAATACAAAAGCAATTTTTACTTTTCGCCTTGCGAGAGCTATACAACCCCTATGACTTTAATAGCCTACCCCCTTATGAGTTTCGACTAGGTCATTTAAACCTATCGACACTAGCCTCCAGAAGAATGGTGATATCGGCCTGCTTCACATTCGACGTCATTAGAGGCGCTATTAATGTAGAATTCCTGAATAATAAAATTTTGATAAATATCCCTGTGAGGAACACCAGGTCCAATCGTTTCCTAAAAGAATATTCTCATTCGACCACATATGGAGCTAATGAGCCAGTGAGTAGATGCTGCAGAGAATTCAACAGAATAAGCAATTTATATTCCCCTACGATTTCCAAATCATCCTTCAAGTCCTCTCTTTTCCATGCCATCCGTACCCTTAACTTTAAGCTATAGCTTTTATGTGAATGTTTGTTTATTGATTGCTATTTATTAGTTTATTTGTTACTCTTTTTTACTAATGTTCGAAGAATATTAGTATTAAAATCGATTCGGCCAAAAATTCATATTTCCATATATATATATATATATATATATCATCAAAAAATTTCAGTGAGATAATCTCGGGAACGCGCCATCCGATTGAGCTGAAACTTTCAGGATACATTGGTGTATATGCAGAATAGGTCCAGGTCTCTTTAAATGTCAGTTATTGTTAACCTTTTGGCGCCGGCGGCCATTTAAGTGATATTTTTAATATACCTATTATTTCGTGCACAAATGATTTTCGCAAAAATAGAGTTAACGAAATAAATTTCTAACGTGTTTTACATATGAATCGGATAATGCTTTGGAATTTTTTAACCCTATGTGTGCCCTGGGTGCCTAAAAAGAGGACGGGAAAATTTGAAAATTTTTAAATTTCGATAACTTTTGACAGAGCTATTCAATCATTACAAAATTTTCAGGACATATTGATATTATTTAGTTGTAGATTTGTGTAGCTTTTAATGAGCGTGCTGGCAACCCTGTAGCTAGGGCAGGCACTGAAAGTGAAAACCTCCAAATCATCGTCTCTCTTGAAAAAATGCCGTTTCTTCAAAAAAAAGCCACTCATATGTAAATCTTGTGCTTTGTTTACATAACCAAAAAAAAAAGATATGGTATAACGGGCACGCCTGGTAACCCTTGCCCAATTTACCTATATTTTTAGCATCAAAAACTTCTGTTCACGGAAACTCACGATCCGATGAGCAGAATTATTTGAAATTCACAGAACGTATTGGCCTTAAATAGGACCAGGTCTGATAGAAGTGATTTTGAAATGCGGGCGATTCTGTGCCAGTGGTGCCATCTTGAAAAACCACTAAAAAAGATAACTGTTCTTAGCCCTATAAATTCTGATTGAATCGTTCGATTTTGACGAAACTCACACAATTGCTGGATCTTATTTTAAGCCACGTTTGGTAGAAATTTGGTTGAAAAATTCGGTTGGAGCTGCCAGCTATGATAATTTTGGTGTCTTCATTTTGAAAAAAAAAAATTTGGAAGTGAAAACATTCAAACCATCGAATATTCAAAAAAATGTCCGTTTCTTACAATAAAACCAATCTGTATATAAATCTTATGTTTTATATACACGTTCAAAATAAAACTTTGGAAATTTCATGTCGGACAAGAACGGTAACCCTCTCCCAGTTAACCTATATTTTTAGCATCAAAAACTTCTGTTCACGGAAACTCACGAACCAATAATCAGATGCAGCTAAAATTTACAGAATGCATTGGACTTAAGTAATACCAGATTTGATAGAAGCGATTTTGAACTGTGGGCAAGTCTGTGCCAGTGGTGCCATCTTGAAAAATTACAAAGAAAAAAAAACTGCTTTTTCCCCTATGAAATGTGAATAAGTTACCAGACTTTCATGAAATTGACACAGTAGCTGAACCTTACTCTAAACTCTGTTTGATGAAAATTTGGTTTAAAAATTCGATTGGTGCTGCCAGCTATGGTAATTTTTATGTCTTTGGTTTTGAAAATTCGCTCAGGAAAATAAAACTTTTTGCCCTATAACTTTCAGTGCAGTCATAAAATCAATACGAATTTCATACAATTAATGAAACCTGTCATAAACATTATTCAGGCCAAATTTGGTTGAAAAGCCACGATAGGGTTGCCAGCTATTGTTGGTTTTGTGTTTAATTGCAATATCTTTATTAAGCGGTTTTATCGTAGAATTTTCAAATAGTAATGATATTGTAGTGACAATAAACAGCAAATATTAAGCTTTCGATCCTTTGAAAAAATTCGCTTCAGGTAACCCTAAATTTCTTTATACTCCTATAACTTCGAATGTAATTAAACAACGTGAAGCAGATTTGATATATTCTTGGCTTTGATACTGGCGAAAGGTTGCCAGCACGAGTCGGTTGTGCTACTTTTGTATCAATAAATGCTTACAGTTAGTATTCATACCGGAAACATTTACAATGAAAATAAATAACCGATGTTACAATTCGCAAAGTTCTGCAAATTTTTCGGATCGCAGCCCCAAACACCAACTTCAGTTACAGTGCTGCAGGCACTGAGCATTTTCTTCATTGATGTTATATGAGACGCTGCTTTCAAAATTATGTGAAATACGCAACTGATAACGAATATAATTAACCCGTGTTTTGCTCTCATAAACGTTGAAATTCATGCCAGTGGTAATATCTGAAACCTTCCACCATATGAGTTATAATGCATTCTTAAGACGAAAGTAAAACGTGGCATTTGAAACAGTTTGGCCGTAATAAGCAGCACATGTGGTGGAATATGCACTCAAAACCTGCACGATTCTTCTACTGTTCTTCGAACATTAGTGTTTCTAGCGGTTCAGATGCGCTAGAGTTTTTTTAATTTGTTTGTTTTTTACTTATTTAACTTGTTTGTTTTTACTTTTTCCTTTACTTTACTTTACTTTTTCAATTTTTTATTTTTTTTTATTTTAATTTCATTTGATGTCCTTTTTTTTAATATGTGATTTTGTACCTTGTTTTGGTGTATGAATAAAATAATCTCTGGAGTGAATGAACCGATTGAGCTGAAATTTTCGAAAGACGTAGATATATACAGTAGGTAGAAAAAATTCAGATATCCTAAACTTTTTGGCGGCGGCGAGCGTTTTGGTGAATTTTCAGGTACTGCTATATTTCCAAGCAGTGTAAATTTTTGTTAAAATAAATGTTTGCGAATGGAAAGTTATTGTGTTTTAAGCTTGTCTATGATAAAGAGTTGGAAATTTTGAGCCTTGTGTGGATGCAGCGTGCCTAAAAGTAAATTTTGATTTGTCACTACTTGTAAGAAAAACAAGGGATCATCGTGAAAATTACAGAGCGTATTGATTTTGACTAAAATGTAACATATATGGATTTTCAAGGTAGTGCGGGTAGCCCTGTTGCTGCGGCAGGTTGCTGAAAAAAATCCTTCAAATCATTGACCCTCCTGAAAAATGTTTGATTTTTGACAAAAATTTCAAATCTTTGATAAATTTTATCCTTTGTTCTTCATGTTAAATTGAAATGTTCAAAAGTCCGATTTGCACAAGAACGCAACCCATCACCAAATTACCTCTTTTTTCAGCCTTCGAAACTTTTGTGCACTAGAACTGATGACCGGATAATCCGAGCATAATGAAATTTACAGGATATTATGGTATTAGCTAGGGCCAGGTCTGATAGAAGTGATTTTGAAATGCAGGCATCCCCGTGGCAGTGGTACCATCTTAAAAATCACTGAGAAAAAAAAACAGCATTTTGGCCTTTAACTTCCGATTCAGTCATCACATTTAAACAAAATTCACACAATATTTGAAACTTACTTTAGATAACATGTGACGGAAATTTGGCTAAAAAATTAGAATATAGTTGCCAGTTATGGTGATTTTGTCTCCTAAATCTTGCAAACTTGCTCCGCAAAATAAAGCTTTTTCCCTATAACTACGTTCCAGTCATGAAATCAAAACGAAGCTCATGCATTAAATGGACCTTAATGTGAACCAAATGTCGTAGGAATTTCGTACAAAAATCATGAAAGGGCTGCGAGCTATGATCATTTTTGTAATTTTTTGGAATTTCTTTACTAAGTGATTATATCATTAGATTTGCAAATGCATCCTGCAATGAAAATGAACAACAAATGTTATTGCTTTAAAAATTTGAAAAGTTTTGAGGGTGGTTACCCTAAAATTCTTTTCACCCGTATAACTTGCAGCGCAGTGATTCAATCAAAACGAAATTTACTGGTTGGGTTTAACTTAACGTGAAGCAGATTTGGTATATATTTTGCTTTGCTGCTAACACAGGGTAACCAGCATTGGCCATTTTCGTAAATATTGCACCAACAGATGCTTCAAATTACGTACTCATATGCAAAGCATTTGCAATAAAAATAAAAAAAAAAACAATTTTTAAATATTCCGAATTTTGAAAATTTTTCGGATGGCAGCCTCAAACAACGTTTTTTCGTTGAAACTTTCCATGAAATCCTGCGATGCAAACAAAATTCAAAAGATACGTTGGTTTAAGTCTGAGCTTGTTATGGTAAACTTATTGCTGCTTATTTGGGAAGGTGCTGCCAGCACTGAACAGTTTTGAGTTTTGGGTTTTATTGCTTTGGATAAGGAATGGTTGACATGATTCTACAAAAAAGTGTATATCGTCTTTCCAAATTTTTTTGTCACTCAAAGACAATTTTTTCGAAAATTAGCTTTCTAGCGGTTCTGATGCGATTGAATTGGTTTCTTCTTTTCTTGTTGCGGTTATCTGAAATATTATTTCGTTATTTATTTGAATTATTGTTCATATGATTGTTGAATTATTTTTCAATGTTAGTGAAAATGTAACCATTAAAGTAAACCGATTCCGGCCGGAATGGGGTGAAATTAAAGGTCACCCAAAGAAATAGATATACCTTATCATATTTCGTTTCTTCTTGAAGCAATTTATGCTGAATTCGGTATTTTATTTAAAGATTTGTTGTTTTTACTTACAAATTTGGAATGAAAAATATAATTTCGGAAATATTAACAAATAGTAATATTATGATAGAGTAATTTGAAAAATGATAGATCATGATTCTGGGATGGAATCTCCACTGTCCCTCCCTCCTTAGAATTTGTGTGGTTGTGTTGTTTTGTTCGCGTGCCGTAGCATGAAGGATCGTGGACCACAAATGCCCACGACCAGACTGAGCTAGTCGGCTGAATTATGCTGCACTGACGACGGCTTGGCAGAGCTTTGTCGAATGCAACAAATGGCGTCCAAACTTTGGTGTTTTGGTAATTTTTTTGTGGCATACATGCTGGTCGGCGGGGGTGGCAAATGTTCGGTGTAAGTATTGTGTTGCCTGAGTCATATTTTTTTTTTCTCTCTTGGGTCGTAGTTTCCAACATGATATCAATTTACTTTAATTTGCTTATTCCTATCTAGTCGAGCGGTCGTCAATGCAGCATTGGCGCACGTCTTGTACTACTGTCTTTGGGTTATGTGTTCGACAGAGCTAAGCACTCTTATAGTCACCCAGATTCTTGTGGTTGTGAGTTTTCTTCAATAATAATGAGCCATAATATCTGCGAAGTGGTAGGATATGTCTTCTAGAGTAGATAATTTGAATTTGTCGCAGTTGGAGGAAGGTACTCTATGGGATGTTCTCTGGTCTCATCTTGGTCCTTGTTCACCGGTATGATGTTATTCAGTTGATGAATTACTTTGAGCAGGATTCAAGAAACGTGATTAGTTGAACATTCCAGGACAACCACAAGAAATCTGTAATTTCCTTATATCCCTTCCAATTTTTACATTTCATATTTGAGTTTTTCTTCCTTTTTTCTTTCCTTTATCAACATTTCCCAACTGGAAGATGAAGTGCAGAATCATTATCTATCTATTTTGATGAATTTATAACTACAAATAATCTTCTCTGTTACCAGTATATGAGAGAAAAAAAAAATTATTTTTTGAACATCAGTATACATATATATATACAAATTTTATTCCATAACAGTATCTTACAATTAAATTCAGATTGGAGTATTGTAGTAGTGGCAATATTTGTAATTAACAATTTTAATCTTTATGAATTTAGCCATCACCCCATAATTTTACATTCATTATTAATTTATTGGTAGTTGAAGTTTGATGTTACTTATCTGAGAAAAGAATTGATCTTAGTTATTCAGATACATATCGAAATAAAGTTGTTAATTTTACCTGAATCATAATGAGACGTAGAACGAACAGCTGGGATCCCTACACACCTTTCCAGCATCAACTGGAACGCCTTAGTTTATCACCATCTGCTGCTCAAGCCACCAGTAATACCGAGTAGCATATATTAAATAAGGCAATTTGATTCCCATTTGTCAGAGACCGAAGCAAGGAGAAGACGGAACACACGAGAGGAAGATTCTAGCTACCTTCAGGATCGGTCAAATCGACCAACTACTTCTGGCAGTAATGAGGCGAGAGTAACCTTTTGGGATCAAGTAGAAGCAAGTTTTCAGTCATCTGTCAAATTACCTTTGTCAAAGTGGAATATTATATTCGATGGGATTACTTCGGGTTTAAAGGCACGACAGTTTATATTTCCGTTATTGCGTTCCATCGGCTATTCTGGCAACTGATTTTCATCTGCTCTTGAAAGGTAAGGCAGCCGCTTGGTATTGGCACTTTCGTGAGCAGAATTAGCCTCTCATATGGAATGAATTTAGGTCGGATTTTTTGAAACGATTCAACGCATTTCGTTCTGATGTGGATATACGAAGGATGTTGGATGGTCGCTTACAGAAAACAGGAGAGCGGTTTCAGGACTTTTTTGACGCTCTCGAGAGTATCTCTTTGCAGCTAAATATCCCTTTAACGGACATAGACTTTCAATGCGTAGTATTGAGGAACATGTCCTCCGGCCTTAGAGCCCATCTGTCTGGAGTGGAATTCCACTCAACTCGTGAGCTAGTTAAACGCTGTTGTTTAGTAGAAGCAGAGTGGCGATTGTTAGGTTAGAACAGCGAGTGCGAAGTGATTCTTAGAACGCGTCCGGTGCAAGAACTGTATTTTGATTTGTATCGCGCTAATAATATTCGGTCCAGTGTATCTACTTCTTCCACTTGTCATCCATTGTGGGACTACGAGGCAGTCACACTGAACGAGTCCAGGCATGACATGAAAGGCAGACAATGAATTCTGGTTTTCACGAGATTCCATTTGATAATTACAACATATATCAAACCCCCAGTCGATCAGCCCAGTCATTTGGGAGGCAACCCAGTTTTGAGAAAGAAATTCGCACGTATACAAACCGTGAAATACCCGCAATTAGACATTCAGTGAAGTACGGTCGCGTCAAACCAGGAAGGTCATGCCGTGCAATCGAGTCCCAATGAATAAATGAATAGAGGTCGCAGGATGGATGATGGAAATAATTTGCGAGTGCGTTGGAATTGTCATGACCTGGGGCATGGATTCATGGATTGTACGATTCCCATACATCGTGTTTTCTGTTTTGGATGTGGTCGCGAGGGAATTTCGAAACCCAACTGCCCCAATTGTCAAGCGGAAAACTTGAACAGGAATGCGCTCCCCCGGGGGGAGGTTGCGAATTCCTCCAGGCACTCGTTGCTCCTGTCACAAAACGACAGACGCGGCAACCAATGTCGACCCGGAATTTCACCGAACACCATTATAATTTTAGCTGGTAGTATAACTGGTGCAATGAACCCCAACGGGTCGAATAATCTAGCAACAGTAAAGAGAATATTTCGTTTCGTAATGGGAAGATTGAGTTGCCCAGTGACATCAAAATTAAATTTAAAAGTAAATTTATCTTTAGCAGGCTGCCAGTAAATGCTTAAAGTTTTAATGGTATGGTCTGGGTCCAGTGAGTGTGATACCTGGATTTCTCGCGATGCTTCTGGTACTGCCTCCAATACTTCTTCACAATTACTGACCCAATTCCGCAGCTCGAACCCAGCTTCGTCAAATATGTTGAGCAATTCACGTTGTAATTCCAAGGCGTACTGAACATCATCACCTCCAGCAAAGACATCGTCGACGAACACTGAATTAAGTAAAATCGGAGCCGCAAGTTGATATTTTACATGTAGGTCGTGCGCCAATTCATGAATTGTACGGATTGCCAAATACGGTGCGTAAATAGTTCCAAACGTGACTACTTTGCTATAATATTCGCGTAGTGGCTCTGAAGGATCATTTCTCCAAACAATTCGTTGAAATTGAGCATCGTCATGGTGTACCAGAATTTGGCTGAACATTTGTTTGAGATCAGCTTGATAGTCAACTCGATGAAAACGCCAATTAATGATTATAGATGGCAATTCGTTATGTAAGGCCGGGCCAGGAAAAAGCACGTCATTAAGTGAATTATGATTTGATTTTTTCCGACTGGCGTCGAACATAATACGCAACTTGGTCGTAGTTGAACTCATTTTCATCACAGCACGATGTGGCAAGTAACAGCAATTTACTTCGAACATTCCATCGCGATATTCGTTGAGGTTTTCCTCAGAAACCTGAACTTCAGCCATCTCACCGGAGGACATATATTCATGGACGCATCTACTGTATTCAAAGTACAATTTAGGATCCCGAATAAATCGAAATTCTAGTTGCATGAATTGGCGAATAGCGATATCTCGCGATTTGCCTAGAACAATATCAGTATGCAAATATTTTTTGAATGGTAGGCGTAAGTGTGTCGGCGTAAAATTTTTCGCACCATCTTTCTTCGGGCTTCATCTCACGTTTTGCTGGAACAATATCAGTTTCCCAAAACCTTTGAAGCAATTCGTTGACTTCGATTTTTGTGACCATCGCTTTTAATTGATTGGAACGACTTGCTGGGAGTGGATCTGACCCATTAATATCCACCCAAATTGCGTATTTTGAGTGGTTGGTGATCTAGGCGATCTTTTTAATACACCAAGAATGGCTTCTGAATACACTTCACTTCGTTTTGCGCCGGTTTAAAATACTTGGGGTCAGCCAGCGATAAACCAGCAATATGTCTCCAATTCGAATTAAGAACGTATTCATGGTATGGTGCTAGTTAGTTTGGGCATGATAAAAGCTGTGACATTGATTTTAAATTCATTCATCCGTGAGTGAATAAGTAAATTAACCATAAAATTGCACGTGTCAGCAAGGATGTCACCTACTCCGATAATCAATGCCTTGACATTTCGGTAGCTTCAATAACTTCGCTGCTCGTTCTGAGATCAACGACGTTTGGCTGCCTTGATCGATCAGAGCACGCAATTCTAGGAAATTTCCATCAAGTGCCTTTGATAATAATATTTCTTCTTGAGAGAGACACGTAACGAAGGAGCGAAGATTAGATGTGTTAGTGAGTGGAGCTTTTGAAGCAAATGGAGGAGACATTGTCGCTAGTACTGCATAAACGGGATTCACTTGGTCGTGAATAAGCGTGTGGTGGCGTTCACCACATCGACAGTTTTGTTTGCTACTGCAACGTTCGACTGTATGGTTGTATGCAAGACAATTGGTACACACTGACTGTCCGGTTATTGCAGCTTGACGTGCTGATGTCGACATAGACATAAATTGTGGACATTTCCGTAATATATGATTCCCTGTGCATATAAAGCAAAGTGGAAAATTAAACTTGGTTTGATTGCTTGAAGTACCGATGCTGGTTGCGAGGTGTAATGATTAATTTTTTACAATTCTGTGATTCTCATGGTTAGGTTTACCATATGACTTATTGGGTTTGAATGATGTGGATGTTGAGTTAGCCTTGTTTTCAGCTATGGCTTCTAGTGTTTTGTTGCGTGTATCGAGAAACATTTGTAGTGTCTCGAACGAAGGCAAATCGGTGGTTCCACCAATTTTCATCTCCCATAAGCCGATAGTTTCAGCCGGTAATTTCTGAGTCAGAAAATAGACTAATATTGGATCACAGTGTTTCAAATCCAGTTTGAAGTTAACTAGTGCTTGACGGCATTCGCGAGCTACGTTTAGTAAATTTCGTATGGCGTGTGCATTTTCATCGGCTATCTTTTGCTGAGACGAAAACAAATGCATGTGAGCCTTGAATGATTCGCGAGGTTTCTCATAATAGTCAAGAAGAAGTTTCCAGGCGGCAATGTAATTGGCTTCCGTCGTGGCCATATGTTTGACCATATCAAGAGGTTGTCCACGCAGACTGTCCTTAGAAAGCTCCTTGTTTGTATGTATGAGAGAACAATACAGATCGTGAAAATGCGGCCAAGCGGAATAGTTTTCCTCGAAAACAGGTACGTTCAGTTTTTGCGAGCGCGGGTATGGATTGCGCTTTGAGTTGATAGAAGTTGAATTGTGTGAATCATGGTTCTCAGATTCTTTGGGAGGAAAAGCTGTGGCGTAGTCAATTTCTATTCTGCTCACGCATTCTATGTATAATTCTTTGACCACATTATCGCTAAAATAGGAATCTTCTTTCGGCAACTTGTTCAAAACAAGTGTTTTGTCGTTTTCCCAAAATTTTTGGGCTCGTGTATTAACTCAATCCAGGCGTCTCTGGTAATAGGCATCCGACTTTCGAGAAAAGGAGTCTTTTTTGAAATTGACAAATGTGCTAGTGAGACTCTCTAAGAGTGTCTTTTGCCGGTCTACCAAACACGCGGTGTCGACATTCATGTAGAAAACTGTACTTAATGCTAATGAAATACAAAGGAACTAACTGAACACACTTACCCCAAGAAACAGACTCAACGTCGAATTTGAACTGATATTAATTGATTACTTCCAAACTATTCCTCACCCAGGGCACCAAATGTTGCGTTCATCCTATGGTTAAAACTATTATAATGACACGATCAAATTCGCGTGACTTATCCTTTATTTAATTTTCGACTTCACAATTCAAAATCTCAATAGCAACTGCTGGTTTTACAAGTTTCAATACTAGTTCTTAAGCCTAAGTTAGATGTATGCGTAGAAATTCAAATGACGAGGTAAGTTGACGTTTTGGTATTGTGTAGATCTTTGTTGTCGCCGACCGGTTTGTGCAAAGGGCTATTGTGCAAAGGAATTTATGTTAAGTATCCTATGAGCTTGCTGATGGAAATGGAAAAATATTAGGGTGAATTGTTTTTGCGGCATGATTAAAATTGAAAATTTTTTTATTTATCTTGAACATTTTATTTGACAAAGTGGTTTCGAAAGCATGCACTGATTCTCATCAGACACCAGCACACAGTGCAAACTTGACTGGTTTGACCACTTCCAGTTGGAAATCATTAATTTTTATTTACGCTGGTTGTGACAAATTTTAACATCTCCGACTTATATCTATCGAAATAATTTACTCATTAAGGTTATTGATTTGTGATCATGGTTCCCTTCTTGTCTATAAATCAGCATAGACAACGTTAATCGTCTCTAAAGCTTATCAAAGCGGAGAATAATTGATACGGGAAACTCGATCGTTGTGTGCAATAAGCCTCCAAAGGCAGAATCAAATTGAATTGTTTTTGCGGGATGATTAAAATTGAAAATTTTTTTTAAATATCTTGAAAATTTTTATTTGACAAAGTGGTTTCGAAAGCATGCACTGATTCTCACCAGACACCAGCACACATTGCATACTTGACTGGTGTGACCACTTGCAGGTTTATTCCGCAAAACGATCGAGTTTCCCGTATCAATTATTCTACGCTTTGATAAGCTTTAGAGGCGACATACGTTGTTTAGACTGATTCCTGGTCACGTTACGTTAAACCCAACCAGTAGATTTCGTTTGGATTCAATCACTGCGCTGGAAGTTATACGGGAGAAAAAAATTTAAGGGTAACCACCCTCAAAACTTTTCAAATTTTTTAAGCGTTAATATTTGTTGTTAATTTTCACTGCAGGATTATTCCCATTTGCAAATTTTATGGCATAATGGCTCAGTAAAGAAATTCCACAAAACTACAAAAATGATCATAGCTGGAAGCCCTTTCATGAGTTTTGTTTGAAATTCCTACGACCTTTGGTTCAGATTAAAGTGTATTTACTGCGTGAATTTCATTTTGATTTCATGACTGGACCGGAAGTTATAGGGAAAAAGCTTTATTTTTCTGACTAAATTTGCAAGATTTAGGAGACAAAAATGACCATAGCTGGCAACTCAATTCTTATTTTTCCGCCAAATTTTTACCAAATATTTTCTAAAGTAAGATATAAATATTGTGTGAATTTCGTCTAAATTCGATGGCTGAATCGGAAGTGATAAAAGAAAAAACTATTTTTTTTCTCAGTTATTTTTCAAGATGGTACCGCTTTCACAGGGTTGGTCGTATTTCAAAATCAATGCTATCAGACTTGGTCCTAGTTAAAACCAACATATTTTGTCAATTTCATTATGATCGGATAAATCGGTCGTCAGTTCTCGTGAACAGAACTTTCGAGTGCTGAAAATAGAGATAATTTGGTGATGGGTTGCCGTTCTTGTGCAAATTGGAATTTGAAAAATTTCAATTCGACATGATGCACAAAGGCTAAAATTTATCACTGATTTGATTTTTTAGCAAAAATCAAAAATTTTTCACATGGGTCAATGTTTGGAAGGTTTTTTTTCAGGAGCCTGCTGCAGCTACAGGGTTACCCGCACGACCTTGGAAATCCATGTGTGTTAAATCTTAGTCAAGTTCAAAACGTTTTGCAAATTCCACGATCAGTCATTCAAAAACTGATGTATGATGAGCTAGATCGCATGCTGTCCTTAGGAGTCATTGAGGAAAGTAGAAGCGCTTGAAGTTCACCAGTCACGCTTGTACGGAAGCCTGGCAAAGTACGTCTATGTTTGGATGCCAGACGACTGAATGAGGTAACCCTGAAAGATGCTTATCCATTACCTCTTATTAAAGGCTTATGGGCACGTTTGCAGTCCACTAAGTTTATAACGAGTTTGGACCTCAAACGAGTTTGGACCATATGACAAATACCGATAGATGCAGAATCTAGGGAGAAGACCGCGTTTACCGTTCCTGGCCACCCATTATACCATTTCACAGTGATACCGTTTGGTCTATGTAACGCTCCTCAGACCATGTGCAGACGAATGCACAAAGTGACTCCTCACGAGCTACATGACAAGGTGTTTGTATGTCTGGACAATCTGCTCGTCACTAGCTCTTCTTTTGGCGAACATTTGGATCTACTTTCCAAGGTGGTGCAGCTGCTTTACGCAGCTTAATTTACCATTAACACCGAGAAGACCAAGCTCGTACAGCGAGAGATCAAATACCTTGGATATGTGGTTAGTGATGGAATCCTCAAGGCGGATCCAGAGAAAATCTCCGGAATTGTAGGCTATCCTACACCTTAGTCTGCAAAGGAAGTCCGGCGATTCATGGGAATGGCAGGATGGTATCGGCAGTTTATCCCCAATTTTGCGGCAGTGTCATCAGCCTTAACGGATTTGCTGAAGGGTTAGCGCTCGTTTCAGTGGACAGACGCTGCTAATAATGCTTTCTCAAAGATTAAAAGATTCGGCATCAGTATTAGCTTATCCCGATTTCTCCCAAAGGTTTTTCATCCAGTGTGATGCTAGTGCCACCGGGATCGGGAGTGTCCTGTTCCGAAAAGAAGATGATGGTGGAGAGCACCCAATCGCTTTTATGTCTGTAAAGCTTAACGCTGCGCAGCGCAACTACAGTGTTACTGAATTGGAATAGAGCGTTAAGAGATTTAGAGCATATATCGAAGGACTGCCTTTCACCATTATCACTGACCATGCTAGCCTTAAATGGCTCATGAGACAGCAGGTTCTTACTGGTAAATTGGGTCGCTGGAGCTTGAAACTGTAGTCTTTTGATTTAAACATCGAGCATCGTAAGGGAAATCACAAAGTCGTTCCAGACGCACTATCGAGAGTTGTCGGGTCGATTGAAACAAGCCAATCTCTAAGAGGTCACTTGCCTGAACACAACAGGCTTGCTGAGGTAATCGCTGATACGGCATTCCGAGCTCTTGAGTATTTGTACCTCATTGCCCAAATTGAAAAGAGCCCTGATGATTTTAAGAATGCGAACATTAGGGAGGGACGTGTGCTCATTACTACCGGAACACACCATGACTTGTGCACATACCTCGAACAAAATTATGGGTCCCTGAGAGTGATCGAAAGCAGTTGATCATGTGGGCACATGATGATCCTGCAGGTCTCATTGTGGGATTCGAATGACTTTGGAGCTGCTGCAAAGATTTTATTACTGGCCGCAATTGAGGAATAAGGTTAAAGATTACATTTTCTCCTGCACCGTTTGCAAGCAGGTCAAGCCTTCAAATCGCGCCATGAGACCGCCCATGGGAAATCAACGGGAAACAGATAGGCCATTGCAACGACTATTCTTCGATTTTATTTGCCCATACCCTCGTTCGAAGCCAGAAAATACTCAGTTGCTCGTGGTGCTGGATCATTTCAGCAAGTTTGTTTGGCTCAAGGCCATACCCAAAGCCACATCGGAAGCAGTCGTCAAGGTTCTAAAGAACGATATCTTTTTGACTTATGGGAGTTCGGAGTTCGTGCACTCGGACAACGGTGTACAATTTACATCTAAATATTTCAAAACTTTTCTCCTAGAGTACGGAGTCCAGCACATCACTACCTCTTGAATTCACCGCAGGCCAATGCATCAGACCGTGTCAACCGCTCCATACTTAGTGCCATTCGCGCCTACGTCGGTGATGACCACATGAATTGGGATGAGCCGCTGATCGAATCAGGTGCAGCATCTCGAAATCTGGTTCATGAGGTGACTGGCTGTTCACCTCATTTCCTTTTGTTCAGTTTTCACTGAATCCAGCATAGCGACGAACATAAGTTTCTCAGACAAATGCAGGCATGGGATGATGGAGAGATAGAGCTCTACCCCCACACAGACAGGATGCGGTGGATACAGGATAGAGTGAAGGCTAAATTGGCTGAAGCTCATGCTAGAGGAGTCCGGGTGTACGATCTCCGGAGTTGCACAAAAAATTTTATCCCTGGTCAGGTAGTCTTCGTACGGAACTTTGCACTTAGTAGCGCTGTGGATCGATTCGCAGCTAAACTTGCTCCTGAAATCCTAAGGGCTATTGTGCGAAGGAATTAATGTTAAGTATCCTATGAGCTTGCTGCTGGAAATGGAAAAATATTAGGTTGAATTGTTTTTGCGGGATGATTAAAATTGAAAAAATTTTTATTTATCTTGAACATTGTATTTGACAAAATGGTTTCGAAAGCATGCACTGATTCTCATCAGACACCAGCACACAGTGCATACTTGACTGGTTTGACCACTTCCAGTTGGAAATCATAAATTTCTATTTACGCTGGTTGTGACAAATTTTAACATCTCCAACTTATATCCATCGAAATAATTTACTCATTAAGGTTATTGATTTGTGATCATGGTTCCCTTCTTGTCTATAAATCAGCATAGACAACGTTTATCGTCTCTAAAGCTTATCAAAGCGGAGAATAATTGATACGGGAAACTCGATCGTTGTGTGCAATAAGCCTCCGAAAGCAGAATCAAACTGAATTGTTTTTGCGGGATGATTAAAATTGAAAATTTTTTTTAATATATCTTGAAAATTTTTATTTGACAAAGTGGTTTCGAAAGCATGCACTGATTCTCATCAGACACCAGCACACAGTGCACACTTGACTGGTGTGACCACTTGCAGGTTTATTCCGCAAAACGATCGAGTTTCCCGTATCAATTATTCTACGCTTTGATAAGCTTTAGAGGCGACATACGTTGTTTAGACTGATTCCTGGTCACGTTACGTTAAACCCAACCAGTAGATTTCGTTTTGATTGAATCACTGCGCTGGAAGTTATACGGGAGAAAAAAATTTAAGGGTAACCACCCTCAAAACTTTTCAAATTTTTAAAGCGTTAATATTTGTTGTTAATTTTCATTGCAGGATTATTCCCATTTGCAAATTTTATGGCATAATGGCTCAGTAAAGAAATTCCACACAACCACAAAAATGGTTATAGCTGGCAGCCCTTTCATGAGTTTTTTTTTAAAATTCCTACGACCTTTGGTTCATATTAAAGTTTATACTGCATGAATTTCATTTTGATTTCATGACTGGACCGGAAGTTATAGGGAAAAAGCTTTATTTTGAGAGGTACCGCTTCCACAGGGTTGCCCGTATTTCAAAATCAATTCTATCAGACTTGGTCCTAGTTAAAAACAACATATTTTTTAAATTTCATTATGATCGGATAATTCGGTCGTCAGTTCTCGTGAACAGAACTTTCGAGTGCTGAAAATAGAGATAATTTGGTGATGGGTTGCCGTTCTTGTGCAAATTGGAATTTGAAAAATTTCAATTCGACATGATGCACAAAGGCTTAAATTTATCACTGATTTGATTTTTTAGCAAAAATCAAAAAAATTTCAGACGGGTCAATGTTTGGAAGGTTTTTTTTTCAGGAGCCTGCTGCAGCTACAGGGTTACCCGCACGACCTTGGAAATCCATGTGTGTTAAATCTTAGTCAAGTTCAAAACGTTTTGCAAATTCCACGATCAGTCATTCAAAAACTGATGTATGATGAGCTAGATCGCATGCTGTCCTTAGGAGTCATTGAGGAAAGTAGAAGCGCTTGAAGTTCACCAGTCACGCTTGTACGGAAAACTGGCAAAGTACGTCTATGTTTGGATGCCAGACGACTGAATGAGGTAACCCTGAAAGATGCTTATCCATTACCTCTTATTGAAGGCTTATTGGCACGTTTGCAGTCCATTTAATTTATAACGAGTTTGGACCTCAAACGAGTTTGGACCATTTGACAAAGACCGATAGATGCAGAATCTAGGGGGAGCAGCACGATTCTCTTAGTGATAAAACAACACAACCCCTAACAAAGGGGGGTAGTTTCGGGTGCCCGTACTCAGAGGAGAAGGGAGAGTCCGGTATTAGGCGCCACTCGCTTCACAAAATATCCCGAAAACTACCACGCAACCACCGCCTCGAAGGGAGAAGCTGGCGATGGTTGACAAATTCGAATATTTAACCGCGATAGGAAAATGAACGAACGTAGATTATTATTTTCGTTTTTTTTTCAAATATATTCTTTTCAAATATATTCTTTTTCTATCTCTACACAATCGCACTAAGTGTGCTAAGTTAAATTCCTCACTAAATTTCTTCTTTCTAAATATAAATTCATATTGCTCTGCTTAAAAGATAATTAAACATATGAAACCTCAAACTTACAGTGTGCACACTGATCGACGATCCGCCTTCCGATCCTTGATGAATTCTTCTCCGGTGATTTCGCTGCTTTCGTCCCGAAATTATCGACCCCCACGACGTTCGATCTTACTTCGTTTTTCAACTCGACCCTTGGTCTGAATATTTTCGCAATTGCCCACTAGCGATGTCTCCTTCGACGTTATCAATCCGAAAAAAGAAAAGAAATCCAATTTTATACTCCTACAGCTTCCGCGGTGCTATTCGAACGTCCGTTCACTCACCAGGTCAATTCCAAAAAGAACCTCCTGTGCATTGTTCGCTTCACTGAACATTTTTCATCTTACCGGGACTTTCCCGATTCCGTTGGATCCACTCCAACTGGTTCGGTTCCACTCGTTTAGGCATTTCACTCAATTCTCTACTTTGGGACAGATGACTTTCCCCTCGTCCGCAATCATCCGGCTGCCGTTAGTGGACATTTTGCTCTGTCAGTTTCGTTGGAGCTGAAAGTGTCAGACGGAGGACAACATCGAGTAATGTTTCTGGTTTTGAGCTGCTATCTTGTGGAGCTGGCGTGGACATTTACGCCCTGAGGTCAGTCGACGGTCACGCTCGAGGCGGATAACCAGGTCAAAGGTATGTAACTATCTGTTCAGTGTTATCAATCCGAATTCCATCGGGTGGCAAATTGCCCGCGGCCCGTGGCCTCATCCGTTCGCGCAAGTGTCGACAACGACGTATCGATGTGCTAATATCGCACCCTCGTTACCCCTTTGAGGGCTCCCGCGTTCCTCCGGCTTCCATATATGACTCGCGGTGATCTCCCATGTAACCCCGTACCATATCAGTCATTCGAGTGCTCGCTTGACAGCTGAATGTGGGTCAAACGTTGACCTAGGGCAGTTATTGACTATAGGAATATCTTGAACAATGCGCTGCCCTGAAGTACGTGGACGTGCGTCGGAATCTGAACATTCCGATCCTCCCTCCTCGGTCGTCCTTAGCATTGGCGATAATTTCGGTGTTTTCGGTCAGGTATTTGAAGATCGTTTTTGTTTTTCTTTCCTATAATTGCTGAACATTGCGCGTCAAGAATGTTGTAGTTTGTAAGCGATAGCGTTCGAACGTCGTTTGGCTCAGTATGTCGCTGTGTATTGGTATAATGCCTATTTCGGCGATCTTAAGTCTATTTGCTATTTAAAACGTTTCCATTACTTATGCCTAGCTCATATATGCAATTCCTTATGCCTAACTTATATATGCAATTTCTTATGCCTAACTCACGTAAGCTACGCGACAATCTCCATCTTTCTCCCTATTGAAGAAAGGTGGCGATCTTTTTTCTTTTTTGTTTTTTTTTTACTATTATTTCTCCCGGAACTCAAATTGCCGTGACAGGAGACCGCGTTTACCGTCCCTGGCCACCCATTATACCATTTCACAGTGATGCCGTTTGGTCTATGTAACGCTCCTCAGACCATGTGCAGACTAATGCACAAAGTGACTCCTCACGAGCTACATGACAAGGTGTTGGTATATCTCGACAATCTGCTCATCACTAGCTCTTCTTTTGACGAACATTTGGATCTACTTTCCAAGGTGGCGCAGCTGCTTTACGCAGCTAAATTGATCATTAACGCCAAGAAGACCAAGCTCGTACAGCGAGAGATCAAATACCTTGGATATGTGGTTAGTGATGGAATCCTCAAGGCGGATCCAGAGAAAATCTCCGGAATTGTAGGCTATCCTACACCTAAGTCTGCAAAGGAAGTCCGGCGATTCATGGGAATGGCAGGATGGTATCGGCAGTTTATCTCCAAGCAGTTTATCAAAATTCTCGGGATATGTCAAGCTGTCAAAACGTGCGTGTAGTAGCTCCCGTCGTATTCATTTAAATTAAATTAATTTTTGTATAATTCCAAACCATATTCAATTTTATTATTTATACGTGAGTGTCTCCACACTAAGCCGATGTACTGATCTTATGTATGGTGCTAACGTGAGTGCTTTCTGTCTTTCTTCGCAAAACAAATATTACCCTTCTTCTCCCTGTGAGGATCCAATAGAAAACAAGGTCGCGTAACGTCGCGTCGTCCTCCAAATCGCGTCAACAGCAAAAATCTGAGGGGTCGACCCGGTTTTCTGTTGAATCTATACCTTGTACAACCCAATAAAGGGCATCTAATTTGTTCTTATTGACATATTTCATATTCATATATCACGTTCCTCATTAGTGAAAGTGTATAACGGGAAGTGCGAACAAAGAATACAATTCCACATATGTTAACAGAACATTTGTTTAGTAACTAAACTTTCTTTCAAGTGTTGTTCTTATATTGTTTTTCCTTCATTCAGACCCAACTGGTCATAGCCCAGTGGCATTGTTGCAAACTCTGGAGTACTAGAGAGCGAGTTCAATTCAACGTCAGTACCTCAGCTTTTTGTAAGTCTCGTTGGGTTTTGTAAAATAAATCGCTTCGATGCCAATTTAAGTGAAAAATTGCACTTTCGTTTTGAAAAAATTCTGAATTAAAATACATTTACAATTAAATTAACACACTTAACATTTTTAAATCAACTGCACTGGCCGAGCTGTTATAAGGTTAAACTGAGTCTACCATCTCAAAATTTATCAGTTTTGGTAGCAGCGTCACATCGTCAACCACCTCGCATTCCGACGGACGGAGTTCAAATTCGCACAGCGCCGAGCTTTTAACTCACATTTTTGACTATTCGCATAAATATTCAATTTACCAATTGATTGGTTTTCGTCCATGGTAAATTGAACTTCAGCAATTGCATACTTCTGGGCACCATATACATAGAAAGCTAAATTAATCATTTGCATACGTCTGGGCACTTTAAGATTGGATACTTTTGGACATCGAATCCACCTGCTTAAATCATCATGAGCTTCAAGTGCAGCCTTGAAAATTGCTTTGCCTTTGACAACACGATGAAATTTGTGACATGCAAAGCTTTCTGTAACAGGAAGTTACACGGGGCTTGCATGGGTGCTCCCAGGGATTGGTTTCATCCCTACCTCGAGAACCATTTTATCTGTACGGACTGCCAAAATATTGACCTTCTTTTAAAAAGTATGTACGACAGCTTGATTGGCTACATCGGGACACTCAATTCCGAAAAAGATAATATAATATCTAAACAGCTAGCACAAGCGCGTGCAAACGAGGAATTTCTGGCGGAAATATCAAATCATTTCGATGGTCTGGCGTCCTCCTTTTCGAAATCGAACATTATGAGCCACGAAAAGTATTTTGACACTCTTGGGAAGAGAATGGATACTCTTACTGATAAAGTGGATTCTTTTTCTTCGAATTTGTCCACTTATAATAATAAAAGTAATTATGCTTGCCATTCAAACACCAAAGATACGCTTGAAAAGTTTGAAAATTTATCACGAACGTTCAAAATGCAAACCGACAGACTCACAGACGCTTTGTCCGAGCAACAACTAAAGTTAGCTTATATCAGCAAAAAATTGGAAGATTTAGACCGTCATTGCGATGCTTCAACAAATGATGCAGACGAAAACTTATTAATGAACGATATAACACTCCATCAAGAGCTCCTCAACGCAACGTTAGAGATTAATAGCAAAAAAACGGTCAGCAATATGAGAACGAAGGACAAAGCAACATCACCTATAAGGATTCTAGCTGAGAGCACAATTCCATCTACTCTAGAAAAACTTTCAAATCTAGACTGTGAAACCTCAATATACAAATTCGGTACTTTTTGGTCCCATAATGATTGGCAGAATCGTTTACAAAAAATAAAAAAAACCAACGAAATTCTTCCCAATAAACACACGTCCACAAAATTAACAACTTCATTAACCAAAAGTGCATTCTTCGTGAAAGGGATTCCTTTTTCTGCTGACGACAAATGGTTGGGAACGATTCTCGAAGCTGATTTTCACATAAAAGATTACGAAGTGAAATTATTACCCCAGTCCAAACATAAATCCTCCAGACGGTGTAAAGTTTTTGTTCCATCAAAATATGCGTGGCTTTTTACGTGCTGGAGTAGAAACAACGGCGACATCAACTGGAAGGGAATGACATTCAGCCCTTGGAGAAACATTACTGGCAAAACTAGGAATAAGAAACAAAAAATTGTAAAAAAAATTGTATCCCTAGCCACTCCTTTGCCCAACTTCCTTCCGCCCATAAGACTTTCTCATCACCTTCGTTAACTGATGCTTTAACTCGTAATGCATCTACTCGTAATAATAATTATGCATCTATACCCCCAGCATTTGACGCGTCATCTTCTCACTCAAGCAGGTATGCTAGCGTAGCTAATAAAATCTGCTCCAAGGTTTCCAATCAGGCTGCCGCAAACATAGGTATAGGTAGCAATATGACATCTGAATCTCTTCGAAGATCAGTCAACCCTGTTAGGCATTTTTCCTAACCAAACTCAGACAAGCCTCAAACTTTTTTACCACAACTGTGGTGGTATGAGAGGCAAGCTAAGTAAATTATACCTTGACGCCAAATCATGCCATTTTAATTTACTCGCCATCACGGAAACTTGGCTTAATGCCTCTCATAAAAATGAGGAGATTCTTGAAAGTACTTGGACCATTTACAGAAGCGACCGGGATTATTGTTCTACGGGTCAGTCGCGAGGAGGTGGTGTCTTACTTGCTGTTAGCAACACATTTTCAAGTGAGCTCGTTGATACCACCCCAAATGCTTTTTTCCAATGTATAATTGTTCGGATCTCCTCTAATAACAACTCAACTTACATCGCTGTTGTCTACATCCCCCCTAGATCTGAAGAATCCATCTACAGCAATTTTTGTGACACAATATCTTCATTAGCAACATCACTTAGCGAAAAAGATAAAATAATAGTTTTGGGTGATTTCAATCGTCCGAATCTTTGCTTTGTTCCGGATGAAAATGACTCTTACCTTCTCCCCGTAAACCTTGTAGACACCAACGATTTCAATCTTGCGAGTGCCTTTTATGGTAATGATTTACAGCAGGTTTCCCACATCCCCAACCAAAATGGAAATTGGTTAGATCTAGTCTTCACGAATGCTTATGACGAAGTAGTGGTTAGTCCAACTTATGACGCTGAGCATCTTTTTTGCAACAGTATACACCATACAGCACTGTCAGTAGAACTTTCCACTTCTAATTCCACCTACTTAAAAACTTACAATAATTCAATTGTATTTGACTTCCGTAATGCTGATTATGAAAGCATTAAACACGTTCTTGATACTATTGATTGGACGAATATTCTTTCAACTCAGGATCTTGAGACAGCCATTTCCTCTTTTTACAATAAAATTTTTGACGCCGTTGAAAGATATGTACCAAAGATAAAAAAAAAATAAATTGTCTGAGCCATGGCTTGATAGAGACCTTAGGCATTTTCGAAATCATAGAAACAAACTATATAAGCGGATTAGAGAAAATACTGACGTTAGTTCTGCTATTCAGGAAGAGTATAATCAAGTCGCTAAGCCATTTTCAGTAAAGTCTCGTGAGGCTTATGATACTTACATTAGGTCAACCGGCGAAAATATAGTCCGTGACCCGAAAAAATTCTTCGATTTTGTTAATGTGAAGCGAAAAACTAGTGGCTATCCATCGTCAATGTTTCTGAATAACACAACGTCTTCTTCCCCTAAAGAGATATGTGACCTATTCGCAGATAGTTTCCAAAAAGTTTTTAGTGCACCAGACCTAACAAACTCACACCTTTCTTCCTCTGATTCAACTCAAACGGCTTTTGTCAACCATTTAGAAATCTCCCGCGATGAAATACGTAAAACTATTTTGGAACTCAACTGCAACAAAGGTCCTGGGCCCGATCTTCTTCCTCCGATCTTTTTATGCAAGTGTGTAGAGCAGCTTATAACTCCTTTGCATATTTTTTTTAATAGATCACTTTCGTCAGGAGTTTTTCCATCCAGTTGGAAGCTTTCTTATGTCACACCCATATTCAAGAATAGTGACCGACGTTGTATTGAAAATTATAGAGGCATTGCCATTTTGTCTTCTATTCCAAAACTTTTCGAAAAGATAGTATACGACAAATTGTCTCCGCTAGTTGATTCCCGTCTGAACGAGCAATAACATGGCTTTAGAAAAGGTCGCTCAACCACCACGAATTTGACAATCCTAATCTCAGACGTCCTATGCAAAATGGAAAAAGGTTACCAAATTGACGCAGTCTACACAGACTTCAGTAAGGCATTTGACAGAGTTGACCATTCTACCTTAATTCTTAAGCTACAGAAATTCGGTATTACCGGGTCTCTACTCAGCTGGCTGACTTCCTACCTTTGCGATCGAACACAATGTATAAAATTTCAAGGATTTTTATCTAAAAACGTTAGTGCTAG
>CANBKX010000063.1:32500-37365 GCA_947369275.1 Nemotelus nigrinus
CATGAAATCAATACGAATTTAATACAATTAATGAAACCTATCATAAACATTATTCAGGCCAAATTTGGTTGAAAAACCATGATAGGGTTGCCAGCTATTGTTGGTTTTGTGTTTGTTTGCAATATCTTTAGTAAGCGGTTTTATCGTAGAATTTTCAAATGGTAATGATATTGTAGTTACAATAAATAGCAAATATTAAGTTTTCGATCATTTGAAAAAAATCGCTGCAGGTTACCCTTAATTTCTTTATACTCCTATAACTTCGAATGTAATATAACAACGTGAAGCAGATGTGATATAGTCTTGGCTTTGATACTGGCAGAAGGTTGCCAGCACGAGTCAGTTGTGCTACTTTTGTATCAATAAATGCTTACAGTTAGTATTCATTCCGGAAACATTTACAATGAAAATAAATAACCAATGTTTCAATTCCCAAAGTTCTGCAAATTTTTCGGATCGCAGCCCCAAACACCAACTTCAGTTACAGTGCTGCAGGCACTGAGCATTTTCTTCATTGATGTTATATGAGATGCTGCTTTCAAAATTATGTGAAATAAGCAACTGATAACGAATATAATTAACCCGTGTTTTGCTCTCATAAACGTTGGAATTCATGCCAGTGGTAATATCTGAAACCTTCCACCATATGAGTTATAATGCATTCTTGAGACCAAAGTAAAACGTGGCATTTGAAACAGTTTGGCCGTAATAAGCAGCACATGTAGTGGAATATGCACTCAAAACCTGCACGATTCTTCTACTGTTCTTCGAACATAAGTGTTTCTAGCGGTTCAGGTGCGCTAGAGTTTTTTTTATTTATCTTGAACATTTTATTTGACAAAGTGGTTTCGAAAGCATGCACTGATTCTCATCAGACACCAGCACACAGTGCATACTTGACTGGTTTGACCACTTCCAGTTGGAAATCATTAATTTTTATTTACGCTGGTTGTGACAAATTTTAACATCTCCGACTTATATCCATCGAAATAATTTACTCATTAAGGTTATTGATTTGTGATCATGGTTCCCTTCTTGTCTATAAATCAGCATAGACAACGTTTATCGTCTCTTAAGCCTATCAAAGCGGAGAATAATTGATACGGGAAACTCGATCGTTGTGTGCAATAAGCCTCCGAAAGCAGAATCAAATTGAATTGTTTTTGCGGGATGATTAAAATTGAAAATTTTTTTAATTTATCTTGAAAATTTTTATTTGACAAAGTGGTTTCGAAAGCATGCACTGATTCTCATCAGACACCAGCACACAGTGAATACTTGACTGGTGTGACCACTTGCAGGTTATTAAACGATCGCAAAACGATTAGCAAAACGATCGAGTTTCCCGTATCAATTATTCTACGCTTTGATAAGCTTTAGAGGCGACATACGTGATTTAGGCTGATTCCTGGTCACGTAACGTTAAACCCAGACAGTAGATTTCGTTTCGATTGAATCACTGCGCTGGAAAGTATACGGGAGAAAACAATTTAAGGGTAACCACCCTCAGAACTTTTCAAATTTTTAAGCGTTAATATTTGTTGTTAATTTTCATTGCAGGATTATTCCCATTTGCAAATTTTATGACATAATGGCTCAGTAAAGAAATTCCACAAAATTACAAAAATGGTCATAGCTGGCAGCCTTTTCATGAATTTTGCTTGAAATTCCCAAGACATTTGGTTCATATTAAAGTCTATTTACTGCATGAATTTCATTTTGATTTCATGACTGAACCGGATGTTATAGGGAAAAGGCTTTATTTTTCTGACTAAATTTGCAAGATTCAGGAGACAAAAATGTTCATAGCTGGCAACTCTATTCTAATTTTTCCGCCAAATTTTTACCAAATATCATCTAAGGTAAGATCTAAATATTGTGTGAATTTCGTTTAAATTCGATGGCTGAATCGAAAGTGAAAAGCACGTTTGCAGTCCACTGGATTTATAACGAGTTTGGACCTGAAACTAGTTTGGACCATTTGACAAATACCGATAGATGCAGAATCTAGGAAGAAGACCGCGTTTACCGTTCCTGGCCACCCATTATACCATTTCACAGTGATGCTGTTTGGCTTATGTAACGCTCCTCAGACCATGTGCAGACTAATGCACAAAGTGACTCCTCACGAGCTACATGACAAGGTGTTTGTATATCTCGACAATCTGCTCGTCACTAGCTCTTTTTTTGACGAACATTTGGATTTGGCCACTTTCCAAGGTGGCGCAGCTGCTTTACGCAGCTAAATTGACCATTAACGCCGAGAAGACCAAGCTCGTACAGCGAGAGATCAAATACCTTGGATATGTGGTTAGTGAAGGAATCCTCAGGGCTTAACGCTTCGCAGCGCAACTACAGTGTTTCTGAATTGGAATGCTTGGCTGCAGTGTAGAGCGTTAAGAGATTCAGAGCATATATTGAAGGACTGCCTTACACCATTATCACTGACCATGCTAGCCTTAAATGGCTCATGAGACAGCAGGACCTTACTGGTAAATTGGGTCGCTGGAGCTTGAAACTGTAGTCTTTTGATTTTTACATCGAGCATCGTAAGTGAACTCACAGCGTCGTTCCAGACGCACTATCGAGAGTTGGCGGGTCGATTGAAACAAGCCAATCTCTAAGAGGTCACTTGCCTGAACACAACAGGCTTGCTGAGGTAATCGCTGATACGGCATTCCGAGCTCCTGAGTCTTTGTACCTCATAAGAATGCGAACATTAGGGAGGGACGTGTGCTGATTACTACCGGAACACACCATGACTTGTGCACCGACATACCTCGAACAAAATTATGGGTCCCTGAGAGTGAACGAAAGCAGTTGATCATGCGGGCACATTATGATCGTGGGGGTCTCATTGTGGGATTCGAAAGACTTTGAAGCTGCTGCAAAGATTTTATTACTGGCCGCAATTGAGGAAACATGTTAAAGATTACATTTTCTCCTGCACCGTTTGCAAGCAGGTCAAGCCTTCGAATCGCGCCATGAGTCCGCCCATGGGGAATCAGCGGGAAACAGATAGGCCATTTTAACGACTGTTCGTTGATTTTATGGGCCCATACCCTCGTTCGACGCCAGAAAATACTCAGTTGCTCGTGGTGCTGGATCATTTCAGCAAGTTTGTATGGCTCAAGGCCATACCCAAAGCCACATCGGAAGCAGTCGTCAAGTTTCTAAAGAACGATATCTTTTTGACTTATGGGAGTTCGGAGTTCGTGCGCTCGGACAACGGTGTACAATTCACATCTAAATATTTCAAATTCTTTCTCCTAGAGTACGGAGTCCAGCACATCACTACACCCTTGAATTCACCGCAGGCTAATGCATCAGAGCGTGTCAACCGCTCCATACTTAGTGCCATTCGTACCTACGTCGGTGATGACCACATGAATTGGGATGAGCTGCTGATCGAATCATGTGCAGCATCTCGAAATGTTGTTCATGAGGCGACTGGCTGTTCACCTCATTTCCTTTTGTTCAGTTTTCACCAAATCCAGCATAGCGACACACATAAGTTACTCAGACAAATGCAGGCATTGGATGATGGAGAGATAGAGCTCTGCCCCCACACAGACAGGATGTGGTGGATGCAGGATAGAGTGAAGGCTAAATTGGCTGAGGCTCATGCTAGAGGAGTCCGGGTGTACGATATCCGGAGTCGCACAAAAACTTTTATCCCTGGTCAGGTAGTCTTCGTACGGAACTTTGCACTTAGTAGCGCTGTGGATCGATTCGCAGCTAAACTTGCTCCTAAAATCGTAAGGGCTATTATGCGAAGGAATTTATGTTAAGTATCCTATGAGCTTGCTGATGGAAATGGAAAAATATTAGGTTGAATTGTTTTTGCTGGATGAGTAAAATTGAAAATTTTTTTATTTATCTTGAACATTTTATTTGACAAAGTGGTTTCGAAAGCATGCACTGATTCTCATCAGACACCAGCACGCAGTGCATACTTGACTGGTGTGACCACTTCCAGTTGGAAACCATTAATTTCTATTTACGCTGGTTGGGACAAACTTTAACATCTCCGACTTATATCCATCGAAATAATTTACTCATTAAGGGTATTGATTAGTGATCATGGTTTCCTTCTTGTCTATAAATCAGCATAGACAACGTATATCGTCGCTAAAGCTTATCAAAGCGGAGAATAATTGATACGGGAAACTCGATCATTGTGTGCAATAAGCCTCCGGAAGCAGAATCAAATTGAATTGTTTTTGCGGGATGATTAAAATTGAAAATTTTTTTAATTTATCTTGAAAATTTTTATTTGACAAAGTGGTTTCGAAAGCATGCACTGATTCTCATCAGACACCAGCACACAGTGCATACTTGACTGGTGTGACCACTTGCAGGTTTATTCCGCAAAACGATCGAGTTTCCCGTATCAATTATTCTACGCTTTGATAAGCTTTAGAGACGATATACGTTGTCTATGCTGATTTATAGACCGGAAGGGAACCGTGATCACAAATCAATAACCTTTTTGAGTAAATATTAGGGTTCTATCATGCCAAGGACATTAAACAGTGATGGACTAACGAAAATTGCCCGGCATTTGAGAACACCTCTCAGGGCCTGGCAAGTCCTTACGACTGTTGCGATCCTGAAAATATATACAAATTATAGTAAAAACGAAAAGTTAATATAAATATACTAACACTCAGCATGTCGTGACATCTCGGCAGGTGACAGTTGTCAGTCTGCAAAAAACTTACAGCCGAAACGTTTCATCACCGCATGTTCCACAATATGTCTGAACGAATACCCTATTAGCTGAAAGTTGCGATCTAGGACTGTACCAATGGAATGAGTAATGCCCTAAAGGTATGAAAATATCTGTTAATGAAAAGTACCGG
>CANBKX010000064.1:0-20023 GCA_947369275.1 Nemotelus nigrinus
TACATAATTTCAACAATAAAGGGAGTTGACTCAACTTTTTGCGTGAACAGCTGAAAAGTACTGAAATAGTACTGAAGTACACATACTGGAATATACATCCACATACCAAAAATACTTTACACTTCGACTCACACCAAAATTTAAACACACAACTGTGCAAATGTAATTTAAAGTTTCTGAAAAAACAAAGATTGTTATTAAATATATGTTAAATAAGACGCCACGTTTTTTGAATCAATCAAAACAAATCAAAACAAAATTTTGACATTTTCTAACATGAATTTCTATAATTTGACAATTTATCCAAAATATTATCAGATCGGTATTGTTTTTCGTTTTCCTATTGTGATATTATCAATACCTGGCCTCGAGTTTTCTTTCATATTCTCAATGGTCGTAATGACTTCATCCTCAGAAACAGAATTAATCATACCGGACGGTGAAGAACAAACTGATTCACTAGTAGAGAGACTATTATTTGAATTGGCAATTTTTTGAGCCATTCTTTTCCAGATGTTGCAAAAGTGCTGGTTCATGGCTGGAGCATCCGCCATTTGCTCTGCACTATCCTTCACTGATAGCAATTCAGTGTCCGTTTTTATATTGGATATGTGGCTTAGTGACTTTTCTCGCCCGCTTGGTATATTTATAGCTTTCCAGACTTTCAGCACCACGTTTTCGGAGCTTTGTAAAATTTTTTAAATATAATTAGTCTTCGTTGAATGAATCAGGTGATTTAATTTGTTTCTATATTTTTTGTAAAATAGCTTTAAACTATTGTTATTAGGATTTGACCGCAGAGCTATTCTTAGCTTGTTACGCGTTATTATAGAATTTACAAGTCCAGCGGCTATCCACGGTATAAGTTTACTACATTTTCTATTAGATACAGGAACGGATGTCATTCATTCGGCCCCCAATTTCATCCAGATTTAGTAATGATTAGACGTTTAATCATAGCAGAAGAAAAACAAAACGTTTCAAGGGAAGGCCGTCGATAAAGAGCCTAATAAAGTACTGTGGGAAGTATTTTCATATATTTTCCTGCTTTAAATTACTTATTATATGTTCCGCCTAATGATATAACTTCGCAACGAATAACAAGAAAAAGAATGTTGAAAACATTTGCCCAAACTGGACGCTAAAAAAACTTGCGCATTAAAACATATTCCGAACGCGCCTATTTCCGAAGAATATATATCCGAAAAAATAAACGACTAACTTTTTTTTACATTTAAACAACCATAGATAGTTCGATAACTATGATTGAGAATCTCAACAATACGAATATGAAGACACAACTACGTATGACAAATGATATATTTTCGAATGCAAAGGACAGTGAAAGATTCAATTTTCAAATTCACAACTAACTGAAGGAACAATAACTAATCTTCCGCTCCTTATGCCATACAGAAAAACTCGTAAATCTATCGTATCTTTCTTACATTCTAAAATTATTGTATATTTGTAATAGTATTAACAATTGCATTGGAATAGATTTCTAATATTCCAATGTCTAGATGTTTCGTCAAATTAACTGCAGCTGATGAACGACGTCAAGGTGATAGATCGAACAGCCACCACTTTTGATCCGAGAATAAGTTTATAGAAACTTCAAATTGATATTTACCAACTTTTTTTTTATTCTTTGGTTGCCAGCAAACAGTTTTATTTACCTTTTTGCAATCATCAAATAGGTATTTTGAATATGACCTTTAACGACGAAATCTCAAAATCACACCTTTAAAAGTTTGTGAGGAATGTTTTCATAGAACCACGAGCTGCATCGTTTGATTTCCAATTGCACAATATAGCACCACGACTTTCTACCACCACATATTCGAACCCCCCATGATCAACACCGTGGATTCAAACCACATACTCACCACCACGAACTCACCAAACCACCCATCTTCACCACACTACATGAGGCAGATGATATAAAAGGAGTAACGCGACCATAAGAAGATTAGATTCAGAGCTGACATTGAGGCGAGCACTTTAGGGTCTCCCTCAAATACATTGTTCTATATCTAAAAATACTAAATAAAGCATTTGTAACTGAATTGTGTTATAAATTGGCGCCCAGCTAGAGGCCATTACCACCACCACTATACCACCTGTCACTAGAAGCCAGGCTAAGTCAAACATGACTGTACAGATGACGGATGGGCAGCTGATAGCAGCACTGACGACCAGTCACACGCAACCAACACCCGCTGGCAATTTAGGGAGTTGCCCAGCACATTTCAAGGGGGAGCGCGATCCAGAAAAGGTCGAAGAATTCATCGCAGCGGCATCTATCTACAAAGAAGCCGAGCACATAAGCGACGAAGCAGCCGTCAGAGGACTCCCGATGCTACTCACAGGCATCGCTTCAACGTGGTGGAGAGGTGTTAGTGATCAAGTCCACACGTGGAGCGACGCCGTAGACTTGTTGCGCAGCGCTTTTGCACCTGCCAAGCATGCGTATCAGCTCTATATGGAGATCTTCAGCAGCCACCAGGATGGTAACACCCCAACTGATGTCTTCATATGCCAGAAGCGTTCATTATTGGCCCAACTCCCGCAGAATGTAAAATCCGAGAAACTGCAGCTTGACCTTATCTTTGGTCTGCTTAACATCAGGATTCGAAGTCAACTCCAAAGAAGTAGAGTAGAATCCTTTGCTCAGCTTCTAAGGGAGGCCAAAGTGATAGAGGAAAACAGTCGAGAGAAGTTATGTCAACCGGAGCCTCACCAGGAACACCAAGCAAGAGATGTCCGAAAGAAGCAAGCAAAATGTGACTTTTGCTACAGCTTTCGTTACACAGCAGACGTTTGTCGTAAGCGTCAAAGGTCGCAACAAACAAATAAGGAAGCCCACAAAAGTATTTCCAGAGGAGTGGCAAATGGTGCCGCAACTGCAACACAAGTATCCTGCTTCAGTTGTGGAAGGCCGGGAACTGTACGCAGTCGCTGTCCAACTTGTAGCGAACCGAAAAAAACTCCCAGCAGCGAACTTTTGCTCCATAGGACTCAGTAAGAGTTTGTTGCTGCGTGACCGACCAGTGATCCAGATTTCCGTCAATGGTACCTGCGGATATGGATTCATCGATACAGCTGCTAGGGTTAGTGTAGCTAGCTACCAGTTGTATCAGCAACTAAGCAACAAAGGGTGCGAGTTCTACAAGCAATCCACGAATATCATCCTAGCAGATGGTATTAGACGACCAGCCGATGTACTATTGACGGAAGCAAGTGTCAATCTGCAAGAGCGCTCATTTCCGATCAACTTCTTAATAATGCCAGACTCTCGAGACAACAGAACGTTATTGGGAGCGGACTTCATCGAAACTGCAAACATGGTCCTCAACATTCCAGAGCGAATATGGTATTTCGGGGATATCCCTAAAGTAAAATTCGACATACTGCAGAAACAAGACCCAGAAGCAAGCATCGTGGAACCAGCAGTCACATCAACTAACAGCCCACAACTAAACAGCCCCAAACGAGCAAAGAAACAAGATAGTCCAATGCTAGACTATCTGCAACTTCTGATTTCCCCAGAGCGCACCATGCTACGTCCTATCAGTCCAATTCCAGATACACTAAAACGACCATCCAACTTCATTACGATGGCCCGAGTTTTTGAGGATGTCGAAATCGCAGAGCTCACCCTCACATCAACAGAATCAACTCAGCTGAATAAACACCAGCACGAAGAGCTTACTAAACTTTTATTCGCCAACCGAGATGTATTCGAACCAAAGGGTCCCCCAGCAAAGTTTGAAGAGCATTGCATTGATGCTAAAGACGCTACACCCATCGTTTCACCACCATACAGGCTCTCTCAGCAAAAACGAGACCGCCTCCAGGTCGAAATCAACAAAATGCTAGACGAAGACGTAATTGAATTATGTGAGTCTGCCTGGGCGTCTCCCGTCCTTATGATTGCAAAAAAGGATGGCACCATACGGGTATGTATAGACTATCGACGCCTTAATAACGTTACAGTTCCAGATAGCTTCCCTATGACTAGGATCGATGATCTGCTTCATGCAGCACGAAGTACAAAATTTATGACGACCATAGACCTTCACGCAGTATATTGGCAAATAAAAGTACGCGAAGAGGATAAGGACAAAACAGCATTCATCACGCCTTTTGGAATATATCGATTCAATAGGATGCCGTTTGGACTTCGAAACGCAGCAGCTACCTTTCAGCGCATGATCACAAGGGTACAATCAAAGTGTAGCAGTGTCAAGATGTTCGCCTACCTAGACGACCTTTTGATACTCTCTTCAAGCTTCGAGGAACATTTAGCCGATTTGCAGACAGTGTTCCACACCTTGCGTGGTTATCAACTACGAGCAAATCTGAAGAAATGCCAATTCTTTTGCAGCACTGTACGTTTTCTAGGTCATCTTTTGACGAAGGATGGCATCAGTACCGACCCAGCAAAGACAACCGCAATCAGTGACCGGCCAGCACCACGAAATCTTAAAGAATTAATCACTTTCTTGCAGACTTGTTCGTGGTATCGGCGATTTCTAGCAAATTTTGCCGCAGTAGCACGACCACTTTCACAAGTCACGAAAAAAACTGCCAATTGGAAATGGACTGACGAACAGGAATCTAGCTTCAACAAATTGAAACAGCTTCTCACATCAGCGCCGATCTTACGTCAAGCAGATGGTACGTTGGCATATATCCTGTGCACGGATGCCAGCAGTTTTGCGTTGGGAGCAGCTTTACTACAAGGGGAGGGAGCAGACGAGAGACCAATCGAATACGCAAGTCGATTACTCACACCAGCCGAAGTGAATTACACCACAACCGAACGGGAGGCTCTTGCCGTTGTGTGGGCCGTAGTCAAATTCCAAGGATATATCGAAGGCTGCAAGTTGACGATTACAACAGATCATCAACCGCTCAAATGGCTGATGTCTCTTAAATCACCAACCGGTTGTTTGGCAAGATGGGCACTTACCTGCCAGGCATACGACATTGAAATAAAATACGCTCCAGGAAAATCGAATGTCCTCGCAGATACATTATCACGACCTCCAAAAGATTTCCAAACTGAAGTGGTCCTAGCTAGTATCACAACGGACATTCCTCACCGAACCTCTAAGCAAATTCGAGATGAACAACTGAAAGACGCCGACATAAGGAAGATCATCGACTGTTTCGAAAGCGACAGTCCTAACGAAGATTATACAAGGTGGACGTCAAAAGGATACCTAATGTCTTCAGGCATACTCTATAGATATGCTCCTGACAACGATGCAGAGCAAGCCCAGTCAGTCGTACCAGCCCACGAGCGCGAAGACATTATGAAAGCTTTCCACGACGCACCAACCGCTGGACATAATGGAGTGGAACGAACGATCCATCGAATCGCAACACGGTTTTATTGGCCTGGACTCCGAAGATACGTAATGGAGTACACCAAGACTTGCCAAAAATGCCAGAGATACAAACCTGCAAACCTGAAACCTGCTGGACTTCTTCAAACTCATCCCAACTCGCAAAGATTTGAGGTGCTCGCTATCGACCTTTTCGGACCGCTACCCGAGACGGCTCAACGAAACAAATGGATCCTGCTGGTAGAAGATCTTGCTAGCAGATGGGTGGAGCTTTTTGCACTAAGCGATGCCACAGCTGTTACATGCGGACAAGTCTTGGTTAGTGAAGTATTTTTTCGCTTTGGGATGCCCAGGCGAATCGTAAGCGATAATCGAACCCAGTTCATTAGCACAGTGATGCAGTATATCATGCATTGCTTCAACATCACGCAGTCACTCATACCTGTTAACCATCCAGAAGCGAAGCTCCAAATAAGTATGGCCGTAGGAAACGCACATGACACGTGGGACCAAGCTCTTGCAGCCATCCGTTTCGCTTTAAATTCAGCCCGATGTCAAAGCACCGGTTTTTCTGCCGCATATCCTACTTTTGGACGAGAACTAAGGACTGCCAAAGAAGTTAGCGACGACATAACAGCCATTACTCAATCAGCTAACTTTGTTGCCGAAATTTCACCATATTTATCGCAAATAAGCTCTGCATTGAAGGACGCACATGAGACAACAGAGATTCAACAAACACGAAGAAAGAAGCATGCAGACATCAAACGTCGTCCAGATCCATATCAACCTGGTGATTTAGTATGGGTTACCACCCACGGTAGAAGCCAGATGACCCGCAAAAGCACGGCTAAGTTTCACCCAAAACGAGATGGACCTTATGCCGTATTATCCAAGATGGGACCTACTAGCTACGAGAAAGCCACACGAGAAAACCCTTCTTGTCCGCTAGGAGTCAACCATACATCGATGCTTATCCCATACAGCTCTAACGATAAGCAGCGTACGGTCGAAAGCTAGCCAATACTTCCTCTACGTAGACGTGGTCGTCCTCGGAAACAAGCCAACCGGACAGAATCATCTTGATTTACGTGAACTGGCTCTTTGCCGAGACGCCTTACAGAGCCAGAAGGGGAGACTGTAGCACCACGACTTTCTACCACCACATATTCGAACCCCCCATGATCAACACCGTGGATTCAAACCACATACTCACCACCACGAACTCACCAAACCACCCATCTTCACCACACTGCATGGGGCAGATTATATAAAAGGAGTAACGCGACCATAAGAAGATTAGATTCAGAGCTGACATTGAGGCGAGCACTTTAGGGTCTCCCTCAAATACTATAGAGTTCTATATCTAAAAATACTAAATAAAACATTTGTAACTGAATTGTGTTATAACAACACTTAATCATGTTTGGCTGTCTGCTGCATAAAATATCAAATTATACTTGCCAATATTTTGAATCTTAATGTCCTTAAAGTTAGCGTCTATGAATATTATTCCATGCAATGTCATTTAGATTTTTTATAAGAAAAAGTAATCAGCGCTTGATGATATTTTCTTTTACACATAATCAATTTATCTGACAATACAATTTCCATTTTAATTTCAACACCATTAATCAAAACCACACCTCAGGAATTTCTGACTCTTGTTCATTTTCATTTACATACTGTCATAATATCCTCTCGATACCATGTTGCTTTGCCAAGAAAAATTACTTTGCCTAACGAATCGAAGCATATCCGAAACGCTATGGAACCTATCAAAACCATTTCCTATTTTCTTGAAAATTGGCTTTGACTTCCAATGTACGAATGTTTAACGCATCAAACTCCCATCTTTCGGCCTAGTAGCAAAAATTCTTATGAAAACCGAAAAATAAATTGAGCTATTATAACGGAACAATAAATCATAAACTTTACTACGTACCTACGAAATCTGACACGAGATTGCCACAGCAGGCATCATACAAAAAGCAACAAAAAATCGCAACGAGTCTCGAAACAAAAACTTCAGTTGAACGAAATCAACTCAAGCCTCCTAGCTGTCATCGTGAATCCTTCCACGGACTAGAAAATCCTTGAGGCTGTGAAAAAATGAGCCAGTATGCCCTAATATCGAATTTGATATGTATAATATTTTTAAGCAGCCTGGCATGAAACCTAGTCAACCAATTCACCATGGCTGGTGCTTGAAGTCCGAATACACAACGTCCTAGTACGCTTCTAGATAGGGGTAATGGATACAATACAGCAGTGGGCGGCATTCACATGAACAAAATTGGTTATCTGGGTAGGAAAAATATCGGTTTATGAATTTTCTCGTTTTTCGTAAAATTTCTATATTTAACTATACCTGACTTTCCCTGCGAAAGCCATGCGGGTGAAGAGCGTGTGGGATTATAAGAGTGATAAAAGAAAGTTCGTGTTTTTGTTAAATATACATACAAATGTAGTCATTCGTTTAATTTCAAGAGGCTTGTTTGCTTCGTTCTTGTTCCGCTGGGTGAGCACATATTTTCCAAGGAATCACAATCGCAATCTCTATACGCTTCACTGCCATCAAAAAGGATATGCTGGAAAAGTTTAATACGTTATGCCTCACTATCGTATCTGATTATGTGCGTTTTGAGAGATTATAGACAATTTATTGGCATACTTTTTCATTTCTCGTACATTACGCATCTGTATGCTGCATGATTCGGAGCAGACGTTGTATATGGGTGTGGGCTTTGTAGATGTATCATTTTCGGGTCCGTGCACGTAGCCCTGAATTTTTTGCCTGTTGGGCCTGCTGCTGTTTTGTAGCAGTATAGAGACATCATCTAGGCAAGCTTCTTATTGCCTCTTTGCTTTGCTTGCGTTCTATCGTGGCTCTTACGCTATTTTTATATCTTTCTAGTAAATTATTCCACTAATAAAGTTTTACGACAATAACCATAATTTGAAAGTACTTTGCTGTTTAAGTGCTTTTTCGTCAAGTTTTCAAAACAAATTGTTGTTGTTTGGCTTTCTGTTACTTTTGAGTGGATGGGTAAGCTGATGAAACGATTAGTTTTGTTTTTGTTTTCGCGTGGTGGAATTTTGATTTGAGTGTAGCAGTTACAGAGGAGAAAGCTTTCTACTAAAGCTGAAAGAGTATTGTATTAATCATGGCTGCTACTTTGTTGTGAAAGAAAATAATTGGACTTGAGTAAATGAGGGGTTGCATTATATTATATCAAAGTAGTGCTTAATTTTGAGGAATATTTGGGATATTTGCGTATCTTTTAGGTTATTATTAGTTATAAAAAATCTGCATATAAGTTGGAAACATCATAAATAGTTAAAAAAATATTAAATTCTGTGATTTTAGGACAAACTTTAAATGCTGGCTGTAGAAAAGCCAACATTTTTTATGATTTAAAAAAAAATTAAGATCAGATTATCGGTATTCCCATGTACATCATCCTATCTCCCATTTCCGTCATATAGATCTTTCTGAGCACATAATTTATGTTACAGACTTTCTTGTTATTACTAAGCACTCTAAATTCTTTGAAATATATTTCCGTACTAGGAACTGCTCTTGAGTTCCAACATCAAATGCATTTCACCCAGATCTTCACAGTCTGCACAACTGCCATCATAGTAATTTTGGCACTTGATACCAAGCAATAGAAGCAATTTTTCAGAACCGTTTTATATCGTATTTGCCCATTATATTTATGATGGTCCTAAGCTTGTATCAGCTGCTCAGATATTCACTTTTTTCTCATCACCACAAAATAGCATACATACATCTGCCATACCACCACAATCGTTTAACCACGTCCAAATTATACTTTCGATCCGAACTCTAGTTTTTATTGCTATAGTACTTAGAAAATTTTCCAGTCACGTTTTGCTGTAAAATATTTCTGACCCTCTCCGTATCATTATAAGAACCGGGCACGGTGATGCAAAAACCCCAGAAAACTCTTCAATAGTTTTCCAATGATTGCCATATGCTTGAGAGTTAAGAATTCTTTATCGAGTTGACCATGGCATGCATCAGCTAGCCTACACCACCTTAATCCTAATCATACGTTTATCGGAGCCAGCGCCTATTTGGAATCCGAAATGAATGGTGTGTAACTTATCTTGAAGTTTATATATAGAGAAACGTTTCCTACTGATAAAAGGATTAAGGCCAATGACAAACACAGCGGTTTTTGCGAGGCGTTTCCCGAGAGAAAAACCGAGTCGGTATAGTCGTGCATTACTTTAGCATTGTAATGACACACACCGCGGTGCGAACCGCCTCTCGGTTTCGGAATCGCGTCGGTAGACGAGAGAAATGACCCACCGACTCGGTTTTCGAGCGTTTTTCGATCAGTTCATTGCTGCGTAGTCCGATCGAGCTGAAATTTTCTGGATGCATTGATGAATGCATTGGATAGGGGAAGGAAAATCTGATAAGAAAATAGATTTTTGAAGGATGGTTAGGATACAGTATTGGAGAATGAAACATTTGTGGGCACTTGGTTTCTAAAAGTAGGCAATTACAGATTTTCAAAGAAAATTAGTATTATAATAATTTTGCCCAAATTTCATATGCACATATTTACTTACATTTATATGTATATAAATATATATATATGCATATGTATGTGCGCACGACTACTTTTTTATATGATACTCCGACGTAATTTGTAACTGAACCGACTCGATAAACGCTTCTCAAAACCGCTGTGTGTGGCAGCCGACGCGCCAAACTGAAGCGTTAAACGCTTCGGTGAAACCGAACTGTCTGTCATTGGCCTAAATTATAGAAAACGCCTCGTTAATGATTTTACCTCAATTATCGTCAATTAAAATGTTTTTCGTGTGGCAAAATCGGCCCAATATGTTTTTATTGTCTGAACGACGCTGGTATATAAACAAGCTTTGGAGGTGTAATAAATCGATGAAAACTGGACACAGAAAAATATCATAGAGCAGCTAACATTATTTTTATCTAAAAATTAATTTAAAGTTGATAAGAATAAAATTACCTTACAATTTTTCGATAAACAATTTTCACTTTTGAAGCTAACAATCTGTTGCTTTGCAAGTCATAAAAAAATATCAAAACTTTTAGGAATCGTTGATTGCACAGATTTCAATTAGATAAACTTTGGTTGAGGTGCTTATGGCTTGTTTAATCTCTTCGAGATATCAGCTTAAAGTATTAATCATTAAGCTTTCATCTTGTCATATCGATAGTATAAGCGTTTATTATCGACAATTATGAGAAAAATTGGCAAAATATGTTTTCAGCTAATGCTGATAGAATAAAAATTTCAATATACATATAAATGATCGGTGGAATATGTCACACTACATAGGGGCACTAGATTAAAAACACATCCAAATTCGAGCAACAGCCAACATCAGAGCTCATTCTTTTTATAGTACAGTAAATCTGTCGAAAAAAAAATCGATTTACGGAAATTAGTGCCTAGGACGTGAATCTTTTTTTATTCGATGACAAATGAGATTTACTAAGCAACCATGGGGGTGGACCAGTTCAACCCTTAGCGGTCTTTTGAAAAACTCAAAAAAACAACCAAAAAATTTTTGAAATGCGTTTATCTCGTTTGCTATGCATTTCACAGAAAAATCGATTGAAGATAAAATGTAGAGGACGTTAAAATCTACAATTTATGTCATTGGAGCAATGCTGTACAACAAAAAATGCACACGGTAGGTGGCGCCAAAGTATCCAAAAAAGTGTTTTTCCACTTTTTCGCCCTGAAAATATTATTTTAACGCAAAAATGTAAATACAAAAGTTGTTCCTTAAATTTTTATCAACAACTTTTATTTAAACATTTTTTATATACGACTTACCGTTTCAAAGTTACAGTGCAATATAGCGCAGCGTATACAGCACCAAGCTGTTAATGGTATGTAATTTCGTCGTACCTACTGTGACTTTCTCCGGCGACGTTGGCATAGTTCTAACAAAAGGGACTATTCGACCATCTGCCCTATTGACAGCTTTGAAACGGTAAGTCGTATAAAAAAAATGTTTAAATAAAAATTGTTGATAAAAATGTAAGGAACAACTTTTGCATTTACATTTTTGCGTTAAAATAATATTTTCAGGACGAAAAAGTGGAAAAACACTTTTTTGGATACTTTGGCGCCACCTACCGTGTGCATTTTTTGTTGTACAGCATTGCTCCAATGACATAAATTGTAGATTTTAACGTCCTCTACATTTTATCATCAATCGATTTTTCTGTGAAATGCATAGCAAACGAGATAAACGCATTTCAAAAATTTTTTGGCTGTTTTTTTGAGTTTTTCAAAAGACCGCTAAGGGTTGAACTGGTCCACCCCCGTGGTTGCTTAGTAAATCTCATTTGTCATCGAATAAAAAAAGATTCACGTCCTAGGCACTAATTTCCAACCTCAACCTGCAGATTGACTGTACTATTACGTACGCAGCTATTATGTTTTTACCCAGTTTTATTGTGTTTTGATAAATTGCAGTATCAGCGTGTTCAAAAGCCAATGCGATGCACCTGTAGTTTTGTGACGATATGTTCAGTTTTTGGTTAATTTTCAAACTTCCACATTTACCAAAATTTTCAGAGCTATAGCATTTGATGGCAAACTAATATCTGATGGGCTTCGACTGCTTATGGAACATTTCGAGCCAAATATTAGTTTAGTAGAAACTTACAATACTATTTTAATGAAGCAACATTCCCGCCAACACAAGGTGCTAGTGAGGTCCTATCTCGAAAAGTTTCTTTTTATCTGTTGAAGAACTTTTCAACTATCGACTAAATCGCGTTCGTTTTTCAGTGGATAGTTTTGTAAAAATAATATTTTTATTCTAGTAACAATGCATGCAAAAAATAATATGATCGTACCATCGAAAATATTTAATTTCTCGCCAATTTTCTACAAATTTTTGCTGGATGGATATGTCCTTGTACGGGCTATTTGTTTTGCTGTACAAAGTAGGCTTGTTTCCCACTTAGTGTTCCTTTTACATATCATTTTAGTAAGTTTTGCCTAGTTCAATAAAGAGAGAGCCTTAATGATGTTATTTTTAAATGTTGATTTAGAGATCGTATCGGATAAGTTCTCGCTCATGCTATTGAATAGCCTGCAGCACCTATTTATTGGCTCATTTGCTGTATATGTTGTGTTGTGTTGGTATTCAATAAGCAATCGTCGGGATCTTGTGACTCTCAAGGGCTGATTGAGTACAAACTTTTCTCTCAAGTAAACGACATTAACCACGTCTCTGATGACATTTATTTCCTCGACGCAAGGGGTGCCAAATTAATACATTTAAGGCAATATTCGTATGATGGTAGATTACTGAAATCATACGAGTTGAAAAGATCTCTCAAAGCGAATAGTAAAAATTGCTTCTGAATAGACTCAAATCTTTGGCTGTGAATTTCGAAAGCCGGGTTTCAGATAGTGCACGCATATTCGAGAAGAGGACGCACGAGTGAAATATATGAGGAATTAGTAACCCAAAAATTCTTAAACTCTTTGGCCCGTCGCTTAATGAAACCAAGTTGTTTACTTGCTCGGGAAAGCACTCTATCGTAATGCAAATTGAAGCGGAGCTTTTCATCCTGGGTGACACCGAGATTTAATATGTTGTCAACCCTGCTAAGTGCCGTGTTGTTGAGGCGATACGTATAATGAACGCGTGCAGTTTTGCGAGAGAAGCTAAATGTTAAGAGGGAGCTTGTTTGCGGAGCACCAATGGTCTAGAGAGTTCAGTTCAGACTGAAAAAATTAAGCGTCAGATGGTGTCCTGATGATACGGTAGATTTTGAGGTCATCCGCATATAGTAAATGGGGAATGTCAGATAAAACCTCCGATATGTCAGATATAAAAATATTAAAAAGAAGAGGGCCAAGATGACTTCTTTGAGGTACAGAGAAATAAGACCTTGGAATTTCACGAATTGCAAGCGGTCGTCGAAGCAGGAGCTAAGCCACTTTAGTAGATCCTGCAACATCCCTTTGGAGTTAAAGAAGCTTAGTGGGTAGAGCACTGGCTTCTAGTATGTGAGGGACCACACACTGAACTTTAAGCTTCCTTAGCTCGGAATAGGTACCTGAATTGGAACTAATCATTCCCAACTGGTATTCACATTGGTTATTAGTTTTTGAATGAAACTCTTTACCGGCTTCAACCCCTAGACCCGCACGATCTTTGCCATAAGATTACTTTACTTAACTTTATATCTGCCTCTACATTATGTATATAAGTTTTCTTACCTCGAAGTGAGGCATCTCCGGGAATTTCAGAAATAATTCAAAAATATTGCAGAAATATTTCCGACACATAATGCATTATGCAGCTCCGTTCTATTTTCGACATAAGTATCACAGCCATATCTAGCTATACAGCCCTACTAAGCATAAACGCTCTATCTACATTTGAGTACTTTCGAGATATTCAATGATTTGTGTTTTGATTTCTACTGGAGATATATGGAGAGTGCATATTTCAATAGTGATTTTCACATGCTTTCTCAAAAGATAGGTTTTGCAAATTGTGTAGAATGATGTAGTAGAGTATCTAGTTTTTGAATCCGGTGCTAACTCAAAAAGGAAGAAAATGCAGATTTAACGTTTATGCTTACTAAAGCCTGAATTACATTGGCTTGCAGTGCAGTGCAGTGCAGTACACTGAAATTTAGAACTCATGTAATTGCATGTGGCAATTCACATTAACTGCAGTGCAGCGGACTGCACTGCATCTTTTAGACTAATTTCTAAAACGCTGCAGACTGCATCAGCTGACATTCGTTTGAGAGTAGTTGACCGGGCAATAACCATTTGAATTGAGGCGGAAATTCCGTTCCAGGCATTAAATTGTAAATGGACGAAAAACAGATGCAGAAAACCTAAATATCAAACCTCCACAAATTGATTTGACATTAATTATCAGAACACTGCACTGCTTTCAATGTGCTTTGCAATGCGTGCACTGCTTCGAAACTGCGCTGCGCTGCACTGCATTCCAATGTAATTCAGGCTTAAAGCAGTATAAAACTCTTCTCGGCCCTTCACAAATTATCCTTTCCTACAAAAAATGCAAGCCTCATAAAATTTGCATTCATAACGGCAGCACAGTGCCGAAATAACGTCACACCCTTTTGTGTCCGAGACTTTCCGACAATCAGTCGGATAGACCACTGCGCATCTGTAACCAAAACATATACTGAAAATACATATGAAATGAACATACTGCGTTAGACTAAGAAAAATAAATTGTATTTACCCAAGGGCCATTTAAATTTAGATAAAGGATGTTGTGGTAATGTAGAAGTGATTGGAATGACTTGACGCATTGGAGCATGGCTCGAGCATGGCTAGCGTATGCATGCATATTTCACTGTACTTATTGATGTTTGATAAGCTTACTTAAAATAGCCCCTAAGCTGCTGCTGTGCTATTACTCGCAGCATTAAGTACCACTAAAAGGGAATGTCCTTTTTGATATGAGCGACCTTAAGTTTGTCTGTAGTTTTTTTGTAGTAGCTTCTGGAATGCATTTAAAATGGAAATCATTTAAGAACATTGAAAAAATCTGCGTAACGCGTAGTTTTATGCAAGAAAACGCATCATTATTAGTCGCACATGCTAAGATCATAAAAGCCTAATCAGAAATTATAGCTCCCAGAGCCACTTTTCATAGTATGTAACATAGCGCAGCATTTATGGTCACATACGCTATGTTCGTGGCATTCTGAGCCAATTATGGCCTGCTATGCATCATATATAGTGCCAACTCCTGTGTAACAAAGCCCCAACTGCTATGAGCGTAATCTCAATGCAGCCTAAATAACGTTAATTTTCTATTAAGCTTGTATAGTCTGGAAGGTAGAGCTTTGGCTCATGAAGATTAGATTCACTTGTTCGAACATAGATGTGTACAGGATTTATAAGTCATAACTTAAAAGCTAATAGATAAAATGCCAGTAAAGTAAATAGGAATTTCCATAGCCTACTCATTTGCGTATTTTCAACTCTCAATAGTTTACAATCAACCAATTCGAAATAAGCACAAAAACCAATTCAAATAAAAAATTTAATACTTTTAACTCAATATTTTTCATCTCACCAATTCACAATCCCTTCATGCATTCTATCAACGGAAATACATAAACCGGGAAGAAATTCCGATAGAAATGTCTTTCATAGCGTAATTAGCAGACAGTAAAAGGCAAAAGTACGAATAAAAGCAGGAGCAGCACCCTCAGCAGCAATGCAAGCTGTAATCGTAGGTTGTAAGCATGCCATAAAAGAAAAATTAACAGCTTGTCGGTGTTCCATGGGTCCGGTCATCAGAATCGTCTTGTATCATAACGTCCGTCGCATCCTCCGAAAGAATGAGCGAACGAACGACCGGTGATGGGACTAGGTATGACATACAAGATGGATGGAAACTGTATAATATAGCAAATTGCATGCTCTCAATGGCCTGTATTTTCAACGTCAGTTTGTACTTTGCAATCCACTGCTGTTCGTTCCATTTGTTGCTCTGTCTTTGAACTTTTCAGCATGATGTCCAGTTAGTAGTAGTTGAAGTTTTTCTGGGTTCGTTGAGTAACTATGTGAAAAAGGAATTCGAAGAATGAGGTCCGAAGAAGCAACAAAACTGCGAGAATCAATTTATTTTTATTATACATATAAGCACAAAAAAACCATCCTGAGATGGTATTGATGACCATGAAGAAAATCCCATGGTTGAAATGAAATGAAGAGACTACCCATCAAGGATATGAACAAGTTGGCTAAGTAAAAATCAATGATTGTGCTGACTGAAGAAATAAAAGATGGTGAGAGAAGCACTTAGATTATGTTTAGAGTAATGGTTTGGTGATGAATGCAATCTTGTTAGACAATGCATGAAAAAAATTAATGACAGACGATATAATGGAGGTATTTAGCAAAAAATAGTGAATTTATTGTCATTTTTCTCCCAGGACCAAGACATTTTTTCCATAAAGCTTTGGCCATTTCTTGAAGACTCTATGAAATTCTTTCAGCTAATTCGTTCTTTAGCGCACAGTGTTTTTTTCAATTTCTTATGATTATTTAACCCTTCAACAATCAAAAGCCATTATACATTTCACTCTTAAAAGAGTTGACGTAACTCTGGTTAGTAAATCAAGTTGCTAGTTCAAGTATTATAATTTTTTTATTATCAACCTTTAAGTCTAGTACTTTTTTTTCGAAGGCTACCTACCCAAACATTCTGAATTTTAAAAGCTCTCAAATTATTATTTTTATGATAAAATAAGTTTAGTTACTGTTCAGCGCTTGCAGTGACTATTACCCTCGTTGATAAGTTACATAGTCTTAATTGTGTGCATTATGTCCCCATGTGGCTATCGATGTTTCAATCCTTTCGATTTGAAATTTCATCGGAAGGCTAAAGACCTAAAAGAAATTCAAAGAGTATTAGCAGAAAAGTGAAAATATTCATCTGATGTGTACGTATGTGGAGGCTGCGGGCAAAAAAACTGGTCGTAGAAACAGTTCCAGTAATTTAAAAAGAACTAGTTTAAGAAACGATGGTAAAATTGTAAAAGTTTTGAAATAAATTCATTTTTCCATAAACTAGTAATTTTTTTCTTTATTAAGTAAATAAGCATAAGGAGTTTTTAATATTTGATCTTCTTTATGTAAGTGATATGAGTGATATTTAATATATTTACTACAAATGTTTTGTTTTCACACTCACTAGCTGTCCTAATCAAGCTCCCGGTACAGCGCTTCATACGAATCATATGTGCTGAAATTCACCTACCTCTTAAACTACTGGCCATCCTATTCTATAGCTTTTAGGGTAAAATAAGTATAGCTTCAGCTTTGTTTTATTTTAAAATTAAACAAAATTAACCAGGTTCAAATTATTCAAATAACGAGCTACAATGTTTACTTCCAGTTTTACTCAAGTAAAAAATTTTCATCAAATCTTATTTCAAAATTAAAATGGACAGTTAATTTTCTATCCCAATCAGTATGTTAAATGTTTTTTAGATTATTATTTAATCTCAAAATCGGCTTCCAAAAAAACCTTACATCGATTTCCAATTATTCAGAAACCCATAGCTTGGCAACTAAACCTAATAGAAAAAAGATATTGTGCATCAACGTTCATATCCTCTAGAAGTATAATTAAGCACAATATGAATGAAATCTAGAACGTCGACTGATCCTAGTACCTGAAAATTCACTAAAATGCCCGCCGCCGCCAAAAGGTTTAAGATATCTGAAATCTAGCAAATCATGGACCTACTTGTCATATAGATCTATGTCCTCCGAAAATTTCAGCTGAATCAGATTGGCCACTCCAGAGATTATCTCCCTTAATCATTTTGCTGATATATATATATATATATATATATATATATATATATATATATATATATATATATATATATATATATATATATGACGAATTTTCGCGAAGCTAGTTTAATTCTAATTTTCTTCGAAAATTTGTAATGAGCTCTACTTGCGTGTAGCCATCGTGAAAGACGTTTGGTTGACAATGGTAGATGCTCGAGAGGCATTCTTTCAATATCTCGCAAATAAAAGACAGGAAAGATTCTGAATATTTATAAAGATTCTATAAAGAAAGATTCTGAATATTTCGGCTACGATTCAAAAAGCTATTGAAGATTGCAGAGCTTTTTTGATGCTAGCGTTAGGCTCGTCAATTTGAGAGGTGGCGATGTTTTTGTCCCGTTTGGTAATAAAATCCTCCTATTTTGTGGAGTTCCCTTGTTGGACAGTTTACCTGTTGACTTTTCTGTGCAAAATAGAACTTGTCTTTTTTGGTATCGGCTGCACAAAAAAAGTGTAGCCTCAGGAGATAAACATCTGACTATTCACCCTTGTTGGAAAGTTGGGAATATATGTTGGAAAGTTGGGAATATACAAAATTCAATAATACTGCCAAATCTTCTCTAAAGGCTTCTTTAAGTGGTACAGCAACTAGTCCGCAGCAAATCTTGAAAGCGCACAGTCGTGTGGATAATAATTTATCAAAATCGTTAGTGAAATCAGAGTGGGAGGCTTTTTGATTGGATTACGAGCCACCGAAACAAATTTTGACGCTAAACATCTCATATTGCCTGTGTGAAGTCTTCGGACCTTGGTCCAGCTTTTCTTCACTACTAAATTATATTCTTATCTTGAAAAAACCGCTTTTCTTGCATTTCAAAAACATAACGAAGTGGGTATTGGTTTCTTTGTTATAGGAAGAAACAGATACGGTCAACATACACCTGAGCTCCACTGAGATAACACTGAGTCAGCCGATCACGCGACATACACCTGATTGAGTATTTCCCAGTCAGTAGATTTCACGGGAATTAATCAATAGTTTAAGTATGTAATCGATCTCTATTGTAATTGATTTGTCATAATTAGAACTTACTTGCAAATGTTAGCTTCAGTCGAGAAATACACCTGTACGAATTAAGATCGTGTTTTTTTATTCTAAATATTAATTATATCAAACATTAACTATACTGGTGTTATTTTGGGACTTGGGAAACTTTTACACCCAAATGTGAAAGATGCACCTTTTCTGGTATTATTTTCGGGGGTAATTAAAACAAGACCTCGTTGATTTTGTTTTTTTGGACTTTTTTTCAGAGAACTCTCATGATAACTAGCAAGTTCACCTGCAGTTGTGCAGTTGGCAGCAGGCAATCTTTTGGTGTATGACAATTTTCGCATTTTACAAATTATAATCAGTGTGTATAGTTGGCCGTAACTTGACTTATTTGCTGACAGTTAAAACACATGGTATTGTTCCATTTTTGAAGACGAGTCGAGTTACACGGTATTGCAGTAAGAATGTTATTTTTATCATCGCACTTCGCTTAGCACCTCACAGCTTTCGTACATTTTATTTTTTCCTTGACAGCATAATAGGGAATCGCACTATTGTTACTAAAGTGTGCTCAAAAATCTTCTGTAGCTCAGATTATGCTATGAGTCGGGACTGAAGTCGCTTAGGGAAAGGGCTGTAGAATTAACAACAACAGACAAACAGACATGAAAACGGAAAAAACTAGATGAACAGAAGAGCCTAGATGTAAGATCCAGGATAAGGATTTAGGTCTAATTAGGCTAAGTTATTTGTAGTTAGGTATAAGTTAAACTTAATTCATAGCGTAAGATAGATTTTAAGTGGTTATTGTCAAGATCATCCCAGCCACTGTATAAGGCTGGTTATGATCATTAGCGTGTAAGATTTAAAAAAAACAATAAGATAAACAAAAGTAAAATAAAAAACCCTAGCGCATCAGAACTGCTAGAAACACTAATGTTTGAAGAACAGTAGAAGATTTGTGCAGACTTTGAGAGTGTATTCTACCACTAGCAGCTTTTCCAACTGAAACTAACATACCCCCGAGTAAAAGCTAGCTAAGCCAATTTAATTTCGATGTCTGCATCGAAAATTACAGCGATAGAAAGGTGTTTGGGGCTGCCATCCGAAAAATGTGCAGATCTTAGAAAATTTAAACATTGTTTACTTATTTTCATTGCAAATTTTTGCGAAGAAAATACTTAATGCAAGCATTTATTGGGACGAAAATAACAAAAAGGCCTGGTTCTGGCAGCCCTTTGATA
>CANBKX010000065.1:0-21705 GCA_947369275.1 Nemotelus nigrinus
ACGGAAAATAGTTATGTTTATTATGTTAATATAGTTAATTTAACGATATAAAAGTAGTTGGTTCTGGTTGTACAAAAAATATCGCAACGTTCATGAAATCAACTGTTTTAATTGTTTCATAACCACTAAAATTAGTTGATAAATAGAAAAATTTTCATCAATTCACTCAAAACTTCAACGTTTCGAATTATCAACTGTTTTTATGGTACTTAAACTACTTCGCAATAGTTGATTTCAGCAAACGTAATTCAGTGAGCAACGTCTTTGAAATTAGGTTTTGAATGGTTTCAACATTTGGGCGTTTTTCATGCTCCGAATGAAATTGTTTATCAACCACGCGTCATGGTGCATAAAAGTAATCAACGATTTTCTTATGGTTGTTTTAACTATAGCCCTAGTTGATGCAAAAACAACTAAAGCAAACTATTGATTTTTCATACTGCTCATACTCATACTCCTATTCTATCATAGAAGTTTCATATACTACATGGCAAAATTATGTTCGGTTTGCTGTTCGATATAATTCATATGCATGTTATGCAGTGAAGCCTTTATATTACGTTGTATGACGCTTTCTTCCACTGTGGTAAACGCAGTGGACTGCGGCAAAGTGCTGTGAAAAAATTTACTGTAAACACAAAACAGCGGCATTGCGGCAGCGGCGCCACAGGGGGAGGCGTGAATGCCGCAGTTGAATTTGGTGAATCACAATGCAGCGACAATGTCGCTGTCAATGCAACCAAGGCATCAACCAAATTCATTTTGTTTTGTCTTTTGTATTGCTAAATCCTGCTGTACGAGGATTAGGTTGGCTACCTCATACTATATACATAAACTATATTTATATTACATACTATAGGCTTTTCCTATCTCGTACTATGTATATTGTTGGAATACCATTGTTTGTGGTTGCTTACTTTTTTTGCACCACGGACGTTGTTTGTCAACCACGCGTCATGGTGCATAAAAGTAATCAACTACTTTTTTATGGTTGTTTTAACTATAGCCCGTAGTTGACGCAAAAACAACTAAGGAATATTGTTGATTTTACCAAGATTTTTCTTTCAGTGTAGCATAAAAAATTTCTGTTCACGGAAACTCACGATCCAATAATCAGAATTAATTGAAATTTACAGAATGTATTGGTCTTAAGTCAGACCAAGTCTGATAGAAGTGATTTTGAAATGAGGGCAATTTTGTGCCAGTGGTGCCATTTTCAAAAATCACTAAGAAAAATAACTGCTTTTGGCCCTATGAATTATGATTCAGTCATTCGATTTTAACAAAATTTACACAGTAGCGGAACCTTACTTTAAACCACGTTTAGTAGAAATTTAGTTGAAAAATTCGGTCCGAGCCGCCAGCTATGGTAATTTTGGTGTCTTAAATTTGAAAAAAATCCTGAGGAAAATAAAGCTCTTTGGCCTATGGCTTCCAGTACAGTCATTGAATCATAACGAAATTCAAATGGCAAATTAAACTTATTGCAGGCAATATTCAGTAGAAATTTAATTTCAAAGTAATGAGAGGGTTGCCAGCTATGGTCGTTTTTGTTTATTTTTGGCATACCTTTAGTAAGCGATTTTATCATAGAATTTTTAAATCGTAATGATCTTATAGTGAAAATAAACACCAAACATTAAGATCTAGAAAATTCGAAAACTTTTGCGAATGGTAACCCTGAATTTCTTTGCATCCCTATAACTTCCAATACAGTCATCGGGTCAGTACGAAATTCGCAGAGCAGGTTGACTTCAACGTATTTTTTGCTTTGAAGCTAGCAAAGGGCTGCCAGCACTAGGCCTGTTTGTTATTTTCGTTCCAATAAATGCTTGCATTAAGTATTTCCATCGCAAACATTTGCAATGAAAATAAGTAAGTAATGTTTAAATTTTCTGAGATCTGCACATTTTTCGGATGACAACCCGAAACACCTTTCTATCGCTGTAAATTTCGATGAAGTCACCGAAATTAAAATAAGCTTAGATTCTATTATTACTTAGGGTGTATTAGTTTTAAGTAAGAAAAGTAAGTTGTGGTAAAATACACACTCAAAATCTGCACAAATCCTCTACTGTGCTTCGAACATTAGTGTTTCTAGCGGTTCCGATGCGCTAGGAAACTGGTGCTGTCCTTTTTAGATGAAAATTTGGACGAGGTTTTATTCCAGTTAAAAATAAAACTAAAGAATAAAAGATGGCAAGTCTAAAGCTGCCCCTTGTCCTTTTCAAACCACTGCAGCAGCTTTCATGCTGAGGTTGTTGCTACTTTTCAGGCAATCGACTGATCCTCTGTGGAGCTAGTATTGATATTTTCGCAGATAGCCTAGCGGCTATTAATTCCCTTGCTGGTCCTTGTACAGTGTCCATGACTATCACTGAGCACTGTTGATCTCTTACGGAGATGCCGATATATTTGGCTGACCTATTGATTTGGGTACCTGGACATAAAGGTTTCAGGGCAAATGTGAAGCCGATGAACTAGCGAGGGCTAGTATCTTGCTACTGGAGGTCTTATGATCCTTTTTCATAGGAATACCGATGTCATCGGTCAAATCAGGCACCAAGCAAAAGTACACCGAGGACGCTGTGTACTCCTGATCTGAAGGGCTACCCTGTGCCATAGTAAGATAGTCCTGAGTCTCTATGGACGCGCGTTGCACAAAGTAGTTGTTCATTGTAGTCATCGGCCACTGCCTCACAGGACGGTCGATTTGCACACGGTCGTTACTATGTCGGAAAGACTTTTACAATCCAGTAAAATTTTCCCCATGAATTCCCTCCAGTCAAAGCTCCCGGCTTTGATATTTTTGATATATTTTGATATTTTCATATGACTTTAGAAGCAAACAAGCATTAACTTCACTTCTGTATCAATAACTTCTCACTATCATTTGTGTTTAGGCTTCAAAACTATGCTTTAGACAACTGAAACCGTTAGTTGATCACTAATCATTGTTGAACATTAAGTAAGGAGCAGTAGGAGGCAGTGGAGACAAGAGGCAATACCTTTTGTATGCTTTCACAAAAAGAAACAAAATGAATATGAGGCATAAATTATGATTCAGTACTAAACTGACGATTGTATTAGAGTAGTTAAAACTCGAAACATTCATAATTTAATACAAATATGTAAAATACTTCAAATCATCAAATCATCAAATCCACCAATTACAATACAAAGTGTTTACGATTTCTGAAATGATGAAAAATAAATTTTATCGAGAAATTCAAAAATATTTTCAAAATACTCAAGCGAAAACAATTTCTCTTTTACCCCAATTCTCATTGATAATGATAACATTTACTCAGCTATTATTTTTCATTCGTCCATTGAAAGTATTTAAACGTAGTATTGATTTTCATTTTCAGCATCTGAAACACAATGACGTCTGCTGATAAATCGAAAAACATCAATAGCAACAATAACAATATCTGCAGCAAGCATGGGAAAGCGAATTGGAATTCGAAGGTAAGTACAATGTGAAATTTCCTAATTACAACTTAATTGAAACGTTTCTTCGCATTACCGACATACATTGCGATGAGTAGCATATGAATATGCACTTTTCTGAACAAATACTAGTAGTTGGAGTATATACGCTGTAATATCTGTGAAACATACTTAAGAGTTTAGAAATCTTGCCGAAATCGTATTTGGCTTCCATGCAACAATGAGCTTAAACGATTATATATGCCGATGTAAACATGTTTAGATTTTCGTATCTTTTTGATTTGAAATTGTGTTGCTCATTGATTGCGTTCACTTTGATCATCTATCACCCGTGAAAATATTAGCGCAAAAAGCAATTCACAGGAAAATGTCTGAACAACTACAATATCACAACGGAGCTTGTATTGAGTAAATTCAATTTATCTTCACATACGAAATATTGCGTTTTTTTTTTTTTACAGATTTTTTAAAAATCCAGTTTGATACCAATTAACATTACAAAACATTCAATTTTCCTTAGACACGTGTACTAGCACATTATATTGCACCATTTTGTGTGAAAATTAATTGTTATCTCTAAATTGTAAACATTTCACACAAAATTCGGTAGTTTATGTGCTATTGTATTGTAGGTATATTTTGGAAGATTTGCTTGAAAGCGAATGTGTTCGTGCTCGAAATATTTATTTCTCCGATTTGTTTGGAGGAGGTTTTATTCATTGCGGAGTGCCCAGTTTGACAGGCATGACAGACAAAAATCTGACACGCGTGCGATCTAACAAGCGAATTTCAGTTTTAGTTGATTGCTTAATAGGATAAAACAAGGTACGCGCATTAGATAAGAATCTGTCGAAGAAAAGGTTAAACGACTGGTGAAATGTAGTGAAAGTGATTAGTCATTGTTGGGGTAAATGCTGATTCAAAGCTTGAGACATTGAGTGTGAATTAGATGGTTTTATCTAACTTTTAAAAAATAAATAAACAATCTGGGACAAATGGAAAAATAGAGAGTCTTGGCACATTTCGTGTATAGTAGATGCTATGGTTTATTTATTTTTTTAATGTCTATATTCAATAGATTGAATGCAATTTCGAAGAAGACAAAGATACGTAGGGTAAATGTACTAGTCCCCGGACAGCTAATGCGTATTTCAACTTTAGTTCGGTATTATTGATTAGAAGCCTAATATTTGGTTTACATGCAAGCTTTTTCATACATTGTGATTGGTTGTGGGTCTTGTGTCTCAATTTTGATTTCACTAAAAAAAATAAGTATGCATATTCCAAGTAAATGAACTTGAGTCAAATTCTGCTAGTCTCCGGACACCATGAGTCAGTGCTTGGACAACTTTGAACCAGTCTCCGGACAGTGCATATTTCATCTTCAGTTTAGTTTTATGAATTGGAAACCTAAGCTTAGGGTTGAACATAAGCTTTTCCATAAATTGGATGCGGTTTGAGCCTCTTTTTTTTGAGTTTTTATTTCAACAAGATGAGTTCAATTAAATGAACAAAAGTCACATTGTGCCATATTTCGGACACTATTAGTCAGTGTTCGGACAATTGTGAACTAGTATTCGGACGAAGCTCGAATTGCTAACTAAAAACGTGGTTACTCTATTTTACGGGAATTTACGCTCTTATCCAAATACTGAAAAACTGCTCAAAAACGGTTCTAGTCTTCAGACGTTAAACATTTTCAATAATATTTCCTTAAAATATGCTTTCGAAGGCAGAAAATTTTACACACAATGGCTTTTATGCATGTAGAACAAAGAATTCCAGAAATTTAACTACAGAAAGGGTACGGCCAAGACGGACCGACGAGAGCGTCGCGAGCGTCGAGTCAAGCGACGCGCCGAAATTGATCAAGTACTTTCAAATGGAAGTGGCCAAGAGTCAAAATCTGATAGTAGCGACGACATCGATTCAAACTGATTTCGTTACTTGAGTGCTCAGAGATGCAATATATGTTGTAAAATGTATTTCGATAGCATACAGTAAGTAGACGAATTTCGTTCATAGAGTTTTCTCGAAAATTTGGGTATATTTGTATAATTGAACGGTAGAGAATTGCACACTGCCAATTAGATTTCTAGCAGCGATCAGCAGTCTTTTGATTTCAATTTCGTGTATTGTAATGAGAAAAACTTTTCATCCGACTCTGAAGAACTCGTTGTTTTGACTGCCACTGTAAAATTTCGTTTACAATTTTGCATCTCGTCGTGTTTACATGAACGCAATTCACTGTGCTGTTCCATGCTTGGTTCGACGTTATGCTCGACTCGACGCTTAAGCCGCTTCGTCTTGGTCTTACTCTTATGCCGGGTTTATACATAGGGACGAGCGTCTCGTAGACAAGACTCAGCAAGACATAGGGTGAATTGTTTACTTAGGATATTGCACCATGCATCTTTCGACAGTTGTGAGCTGTTTTGTTCAGTTCAGTGAACGCTGGCTGAGGTAAAGGTTGTGGCTGTTGCAACTGCCTCGTGTGCCTTGAGTGATTTCAATCTGGGACACGCAAAGACATGTTTGAAGTCCCAGCGAAAAATTTGAAAATGTGAATGAGCACATGCTACCCTCTCGAATCCCTTTGACTCGATGCATAAAACCGTCTTCGCCTCCAGCGGCTTCGAGCTAGGACAAAACGGTCATAAACACTCAGGCACAGCAATAAAAGGATCATTATCCCTTCATAAAACAAACAAGAGCCGACGAGCAAACCATTTACACACGCGTGCTTGCCATGAAAAAAACAGCCGAGAATAGACAAGGAGACCATTTACACACAGACCTCGTCTACATTTGCCATTCCTCGGCGAGAATGTAAACCCGGCATTAGGCTTAGACATTTCACCTACCACTAGCAAAAAATTATGTGAGACACGACTTTGGCAATAAACATGCTGTCTTCAATTAGTTAGCGCATTGTAGGCTGGCTGCCAATTGTTTATTTGTTCAACCTTATGGTTCTTTCAAATCGAAAGGCACGTAAAAATTAGTCCAAACAGAAAAAATGTCAGAATATGAAACATGTTTCCTAGAAAATGAACATTTGAGTCAGAGTGTCAGGATACTACCATTGTCCGGAAACTAGTGCAGTTATCCTATGTTTATAAAAACGAAAGCATCATCAACCAATCAAAAGAAAATAAACACTAGCGCGCCTGAACCGCTACGAATACTAATTTTCGATGAACAAAAGAAGAATCATGCAAATTTTGAGTGCATATTCTACTACACGTGCTTCGGCCTGTTTCGAGAGTAAAACCGCTTTGATCTCAACAATGCATTTAAGCTTATAGGGTGGAAAGGTTTTCAGGGCTACCACTTGCATGCATTTCAAAATTTAGGAAAGTCAAACACTACAAAGCTGTGAAAGCTGCATCTCTTGTAACATAAATAAAGAAAATGATCAGTGTTTGCAACACTTTACAAGCACTGCAACTTATAGTCTCCCACAACTATCTCACGTCAAAATCAAGCTCCCCTATCAATCTCGGTTTTATCCGGTAACTTCGTCAAAAGTTACAGGGTTAGAAAAATGTTTGAAATCACTATCCGAAATAGTTCCAGAACCTAGAAAAGTTAAACATTGGTTACTTGTTCGTGATATGAATACTTAATGTAAGCATTTATTGATACGAAAATAGAAGAAATGTCTCGCGCTGGCAGCTCTTTGTTAGCACCAAAGCCAAAAATATTTCACCCTTGCCTCGCATTGAAATCAACCTACCCTGCGAATTTCGTTCCGATTTGATGACTGCATTGGAAGTTATAAGGGTACAAAAAATTTAGGGCTACCACCCGTAAAAAGTTTCAAATTTCGAAATGTCACTGCAAGAATATTACCGTTTGAAAATCTTACTATCAAATCGCTTAATAAAGATATGGCGAAAAAATACAAAAGCACTATATTGGTCCTATCCAAAAATGCATTTACTAAGTCCATTATATGAAGCATCAACTCGAGTGCTTTATTTATTTTATTACTGCTTTTTAAAACTGGATAATGTGATTCGAAATAGCGTATACCTGCCGATTAGTCAAATTTTTAAAGCCCTCTAGCTCGCTAACCAGACTTAATACTGTAAAAATATTTTACATCTGGATCGAGAACATATATAGGTGTAACATATATTAGGCGTGTTTTTTGCTCCTCTATCCAGCAGAGAATAGAGTTTATGCATTGGAAACAACAACACTCCTGTACCAGTGCATTCATAAGTACAGAAATTCTATTCCTCATTTGTAGTTCAGGTGCTGAACTATAGAATGTGCTGATAGAAAAAAGAAAAGCTCATGAGAAGTTATCTTTTTTTGCTGTGATGTGGCTTTGGGTTTTTCAAGGTTATGTTGAATGTTTTGGGAGGTAGAAAATTAGAAAAAGCCCTCATAACGCGTAGAAAGCTAAAAGAGGTAATTTTCTGTTATTTTTTTTTCTGTTTTCTATCGATTGTGGTAGTGTATACTCGTTATTTCCTCCTTTTATTTTCAGCTGTTTTGTGGTACCACAGCGAATGTAGCAACCTATGTATGTCAGTCTTAGCGAATGCACTGCTGTTTTGTGCTAGATCGTTTTTTTTGCGGCATAGTTCTATTCTGTTCTGTATCGGAACAAAAAAACACGCCTATTACTAAAATCGGAAACCTAAAATTTTTGTACTTGTTCGCTTCATGTGGAATGCCCCCATTCATTGAAATGCTATAAACCAGGCGACATATTTTTGGGAACAAACTATTGTGCGGCGTTTTTGAATAATTAGCACAAGCTTGTTCCTTTGACACCAATTTTCAAGTATGCATAGGTATGATTGAAAGAATTCGTAGTTCTCGATGGTCTTAATGTTGTAAAAGTTTAAGGCAATCGGCGTAAACAAGATATGCACATGAAAGAAGTGGTGGCAGGCCATTGACATAAAATAAGAAAAGAAGAGGATCCAGAATAAATCCTTGTGGAACTCCAGTTTTGGATTTAAATGGAGTAGATAGGCAAAATTTGTATCAAACATAACAAGATCAATCATAAAGAGAGAAATCTAGTCAAGGTATAATAGATGAGCAAAATCCGAATTCCTGCAATTCCAACAGGAGATTGTTATGGTCTACATTATCGAAAGTCTTTGAAAAGCCTATTTTCATGGGGTGTATTTCAAACCGCTTATCAATTGATTTGATAACGTAATTTTTGAACAATAATAAATTTGTGGACGTAGAGTGACACTTGTGGTATCCATGCTGCTCACGACAAATCAAGTGACCATATTCGCTGTGTATGATATCCTAAATATGCCGCTGCAAGACTTTGGAGAAAGCTGGAACAAATTATATCGGACAGTAATTGGCCAAGCACAAGAAAGATCTACAAATTAAGAAATTATGTGTATAAGAGCTATTTTCTAGGAAACAAGAGATATGTGTTCAGAAAGTTTTTTCTTGAATATGATTGACAGAAATTGAGTAGTATTTTCAAAAAAATTGTAAGAAGATCATCAACCGCCATTGTATGATGGATTTAGTGTTTTCACAAATGTTTCAATAATGAATGGAGTCAACGTAGTAATTTAAAGTGATCCATTGCCATGAAGTTCAATTGGAATAAAGTTTGCAGAAGATAAGGCATAAGGCAGAAAAAGAAGGACGAGGCATGTTTGAGAAATTTGGTGGCCGTATTTGATACTATGAGGTGAGATCTCAGTAGTGCGTAGTTGCTTTAGTGTGAGTTGTTTTTAAGTTATCTGTTTGCAGAGAGAATTCTATTTGTCATAAATGAAAACTGTACCGAGTTTTAATTTGTCCTTTTGTGGCAGATCTTGTTTGGCATCCTGGTTGAGTGGTGAACTAGAACTAGAACGCGGAAGAGCTTAACAGAGAGCTCAAGCCGTCGTAGTGATCCCGAAAAAGTTTTATTTAGGATTAGTCTGAGTTTAAGAGGGAAACATGCATCAAAATTTCCAAAGTACGATGATTCAAGTCAATTCCTATATACGGAAAAAAAGATTTGTAAATTTCGAGCTGAATATTGGAAGAGACAAGTTCCAAGATTTGTATAATTAAAGAATTCATAGTACTTGATATATACGTTGACACTACTAGTACAAAGAAGGTATCATAGGAAGCAAAAATTGACTCACAGCGCCGAGCAAACTGTTTGAAGAGCAAGGTATGACATCAGTAGAAAGCAAGTTTTTCGCAGCAAAGAATCTTTCATTACACCAAGCTATCTTTCGAAGCTTGAATTACCATTACAGCAGAATATTTAATCCATAGCTAATAATTCGGAGCTGAAAAATCTGAGTTAAGCCAGGCCTTGGCGAGGCAAATTCAATAATCCTCTGCATCTAATGCTGCAAACTTAAAGTCGAGAGGCTTGCATTTTGAAAGCATAGCTTAAGATTTACTATGTTTCTTCTATAAAGAGTATATAGAAAGAGAACACATCTTCCTGTAGAATAAATAAAATAATTGTTTGAATATAAAAAAATATATTTGTTATTCAATAGACAAGGGTAAAATACTTACTGAACTTACATTCTAAATACATTGAAAAAGAAAACTTTCTTAGCCTACTTTGAATATATATAATTTTGATGTAAGGTGTTTGTGGATTGTGGATGTGTAATTGTGTTATTATATGTTCCCACAAGTAATAACTCTGTATCCACCATTAAATAAGACTATAATCTTTAGCTTCTTTTAAAAAAAATACTTCTTTTACAAAAATAACGTCGGAAAATAATTTTTTCACTCAAATACCGTGCCCTAGGTTCCAAGGTAAAGACACCAAAATACAACGTTGATATTATTTGTAGAATGAACACAATGAGCAAATGCCAAAAGTCAAAAATTAAGTTTTCAAAACTTGTAATCTGTGTCAAAAATACGCTGAAAAGAACAAATTCAGCGAATATAACTAATTGTACTATCAAATCAAATTATACTTTCGCGCATCTATTATTGACGCATCAACATTGATTTGAATGCTTTGAACTTGATAATTATTCTGGTAGCGCTTATTTTACATCGTAAACTAACATGCATATTTATATTTAATTTCCGAGCCATTCGTATTCATTTGTAAAATAATCTGCAATATTTCAATTGGAACGCACATTCATATTCAATAGCCCCGTCATAGAAATTGGCCTCGAAACGCCACAGTAATCAAAGAAATGGTAATTAACACATTTCGTCTCAGTGTGATTTTACAGTGAAACATTCGTTCGGTTTTACCTCGTTTCTTTAGTCTCAATGCAAGTGCTAATGTTTTTGAGGAAACGAAAAATTAATGTGCTTCCTCTATTCGCTGTCCGGATCCCAGAATGCATAGCATTGTTTATTCACTTAAGATTTCTATCGACTCCAAATTTTTAATGCGTGAAGATTAGAAAAGTTCTCACGTTCCTGTCAGTCGGGTGAAAAGTAGAAATGATTAATAGACGTTGATCTAGGTACTTGTTTTGAGAAATTAAATTCTCGCAGAATGGAAAGGCTCAGGAAGCCCAAAGAAAGAATTAAGCTCGATAAGATAATACATATTGACCATGATTTTCTCACTTTTCACGGTTGATGGCGATTCATTGTTAATTTAAACATCACAATTTTTCTCATGGCCACACCGGCATTTTAGCTTCATCTATCCCTTTGTTTAACGTCACAGTCATAGATGAAGAGCATTAAACTCTTGAAAGCGAATGAAAACTTCCAATTGATTTACATACATGAGCATTCACTGAACCTTAATTTCATTTTAATAAACCGTGCCTCTAAAAGCGGTTTGATAGTCGGAAGTGGGCCGTTGCTGGATGAAGTGAAGAAGAAGAAAAATATGCAAAAGAGAAGTTTAAGTTTATCCAATGTAGAAACCATTAAATGGCTGTTTTCCGCGGTTTTGGGGCTCTACGACGATAATCACTTTGCAATGGCAGTCAATCTGAGCATTACCCAGTTTTTACGAATGCTTGAAATCTGTTCCCGATGGTTGTCGTAGTTGATTCATTCGTATTGCGCTCAAGACAGCTATAAATAATAAATTTAGGTTCAAGTAAATACATGAATACATCGATAGAAAGGAGAAATTATTGAAATTTCAATTTAATTGTCGATTGTATTATCATTTATTTGATTTATAATCGAATGCTGTTCCGTCGAATTTTAATTATTACTTTAATGCTTTCCCTGTCAATCATCGTCTTGCATGAAACATAATTAATGTGTGGCAGTTAAAATAAACTTTTTCAATATCTAAATGAATGTTGTCAAGCCATTCTACAGTTCTGAATTTAACTTCCAAAAACTTGAGTTTATGCTATTAGTTAAAACTTTTAATTTTTTTACGTCTTGTAAATTATTATGTAATTAGTTTTAATGTGATCTATAAATAGAAGTTTCAATTTCATTTCATAAACATCCAACGAGTCCCAATTGCAGTTCTATATGCTATTTTTTCATGTGTGGGCTCGCGCATGGCCACATACATTGTTTTTAAATACTACGTATTTTTATGATTTTGGAAGAGTATATATAAACAGGGTGATTCAGATTCAGCGGTATACCACGTGGTTCGTGATGATAAGTGGATGAGCAAATTCTTCAATTGCTGTAGCTTTCAATATGTCTTTTTCAAATGAAGAATATGCAGATATTTATTTGATTTATGAAGATGATCAAAAAGACAATGGGATCGCCATACGGCTATATAATGTAAGATTTCCCAATCGGGGAATCCTTCATCGCAGAACTTTTGAGAATGTAAACAGGAGCTTATGAGAAAGCATGGATTTTTTTTTCCAATAGATTGCATCAAGGAATATCAAAAGAACATCAAGACGTTCGAAAAAAAATATTGCAGATGGTAAATGCAGGACCAAACATCTGCACTAGAAAAACAGCGCAGAGTTGGAGTGTCTCAATGGAGGGTTTAGCCTAAGCTTCATGATAATGAGCACCATTCTACAACGTCACAAGCATTGCAAATTGGAGATATTGCACGGCGACCTGAATTTCACTGACGAATGCATCAGTAGAGGCTGAAAATAAATTACTATTTATTGATGAAGCTCCATTTACTAAAGATGGCTTTTTAATACATATAATGTGCACACCTGGACTTCAAAGAATCCGCACGCTTTACTAGATGGATATCATCAAAATGGCTTTGAAATAAGTGCTTGGAGTTCGGTAGTTGATAATCATTTGCTTCATTTCAAAATCCCAGTGGTCAAATATACCTTAAACCTTTGATTTTTGAAAACTGAATATCCCTCTCTCCTTGATAAGGAATATGTGCACTGTAAAAAATCCACATACACTGAGAAAACACATGGCGCCAGACGCCATAATTTATAGACTTCTGGCGCCATGTACATAGGCGATTTAGGGATTGTGATAAAATATAGCGCCACACGCCATAATACATGGCGAAAAGTACATAGGCCTACACGCCATGTACTATAGTCTTCCACGCCATGTACTATAGTCCTCCACGCCATGTACATGGCGTGGCGGACTATAGCACATGGCGTGGAGAACTATAGTGCATGGCGTGGAGAGCTATAACACATGGCGTGGAGGACTATACTGTATGGCGTGGAGGACTATACTGTATGGCGTGGAGGACTATACTGCATGGCGTGGAGGACTATACTGTATGGCATGGAGGACTATACTGTATGGCGTGGAGGACTATAGTACATGGCGTGGAGAACTATAGTACATGGCGTGGAGGACTATAGTACATTGAAGAAGCAAATCAGTCAAAGCAGTGCTACTTACCATAAATGAGCACACGGAGAAGTCACTTGCTTGCAACAAACAGACGGTGGCTGCTTTTAGATTCACCGAAGGAGCCATTCAATAATATGCGCCCTTAGCCGATTGAGAATGTTCTCGATCTATCGACGATACTCCAGTATCACTTGCTGACATTTATAGATCCTCTCACACAGTATGGCTGCGAGTTATAATTGTAGTGCCATGAGCCATATTACATGGCTCATGGCACTATGTAATATGGCGTGTGGGGCCATAATTTCTGCGCCATGTAATTATGGCGCTGGGAGCTATACTGCATGGCACAGGGTACTATGTACATAGCGTGTGGCACCATAAATGCTGCGCCATGTAACATGGGACCACGCGCTATGTAGATTCTGAGATTATGGCGCTGGGAGCCATATTGCATGGCTCAGAGTACTATGTACATGGCGTATGGGACCATAAATAATGCGCTATGTTACATGGCTCTGGGCGCTATGTGGATTTTTTTCAGTGTAGCGCCCAGAGCTATGTAACATAGCGCATTATTTATGGTCCCATACGCTATGTACATCGTACTCTGAGCTATGCAATATGGCTCCCAGCGCGTCAGAATCTACATAGCGCGTGATCCTATGTAACATGGCGCAGCAATTATGGTTCCACACGCTATGTACATAGTACCCTGAGCTATGCAGTATGGCTCCCCGCGCCATAATTACATGGCGCAGAAATTATGGCCCCACACGCTATATTACATAGTGCCATGAGCCATGTAATATGGCTTCAGTTATGTCTTCAATTATAACTTGCAGCCATACTGTGTGAGGGGACGTATAAATTTCAGCAAGTGAAATTTGAGTAACGTCAATGGAAGTGAGAATTGAAAAAGAAAAAGTTATTTAGATTCCCATAATAGTTCAAACATTGACTTCATATGCAATACACTACAATGAAAAAACACATAGCGCCAGACGCCATAATTTGTAGACCTCTGGCACCTTTCGGGATTGTGATAAAATATGGCTATAAAAATAGTACTTGGCGATAAAAATAGTACATGGCGAAAAGTTTACAGACGCTATTCTTATAGCCCTCCACGCCATGTACTATGGTTCCCCACGCCATGTACTCTAGTCCTCCACGCAATGTGCTATAGTCCTCCACGCCATGTACTATAGTCCTCCACGCCATGTACTATAGTCCTCCACGCCATGCAATATAGTCCTCCACGCCATGTACTATGACGTGTGGCGCTACATTTTATCACAATCCCGAAATCGACTATGTACATGGCGCCAGAAGTCTATAAACTATGGCGCCTGGCACTATGTGTTTTTTCAGTGTACTTTATGCACGATGGTGCACCACCAGATTATTCTCAGGAAGTGGGAGCTTACTTGAACGAAGAATTCAATGAACCAACCAAAGTCCATTTTTTTAACTTCTGCGGTCACTTGATCTTAACCCGATAGATTGTTATCTATGGAGTTGGTTTACGGTTCTATTGTGATGTTCAGAGAAGACCTCTGGAGCGAAATTCAGACCGCCTATGACTTTATAAGAAGTAGCAGTTAGAATTTTCGCCGAGTAAGACAATCATTAGTTAGCAGATTAGAGTTCTGTATTGAGAAGGGTGGAGGCCACTTTCAACACTTACTCGAATCAGTTATTAGTTTCGAAAATAAGTTACGCCAGTACAAAGAACTTGTCTTCTTTTTTGATAGAAGTTATTGTTAATTATTGCAGATCATGAAATAATTTTTTTAATGATATAAAAGGCATAGTTAAAAAGAAATAAAACTTTGTTCTGCCGAAATAAAGTTCAAAGATAAATGGTGGAATTCTAGTGAAATTCTTTGGAATCTTAACGCGCATAGATATATTTTGGAAAAGCTGTTAGTTTTTCTAAGAATTATTTACCAACAATTAGAAATGAGGTTTCTTTAGGAAGGTAATTTTCATAGCTTTTTTTATCAGCTCACCTTAAGGAATCATGTAGTTTACCACAAGGCACCATGATCTGAATCACCCTGTATATGTCAATACGAAATTCCAGTGAATTTGTTTTTTGGGTTTTTACTTTTACTTTTGAGGAGATATTGGTGTATATACATAAGTCGCATTTTTGTTTTAAATTTGCAAGAAAATACTTTATCCCTTATTGTGTCTTCAATTTATAATTTTAAATTAAAACTTATATTTACGGACTAAATTATAATTCAGTGATTTTATTTCTTAATCGAAACTTAATGTATATGGTTACAAACTGGTTTCAAGCGGCTTAACAACTAGTTACAGTAATCGATATTATTTACAATTGTGTGTGTAACTTGGTTTTTCGTTCGTAAAGAATCTATCAATAAAATATATTACACCAAATTGAATATAATATACAAATTAAATATATTGCATTCCTACGGTGTCTGCGGTTGCTTTAGTGAATTTAAAAAATTTCTGTGGGAATAAAAAATTTGCGAGAAAATAAGTATAGAAAACGAAAACTGGTCATGTTTTAGCGTGAATATAAGTATGTACTTTAAAGTAAGCATAGGCACTTTGTAAAATTTCGAATTGTAGTAACTTCTTATCAGTACCAAATTTAAAGGACCCATTTGTAGCATAAAAAAATAAGCTTGCGGGAGTGTTTATGAATGTGCTGATCCGTAAACAGAGACCCCTAAAATCATCGAAATAGGAAACGGCGCCAACGATTGACAAGTTTTTTTTTGCGAAAATTCAAAATTCAAAATTTCTCATCTTACAAGAACCGTAAATCGCAACTAAATTACGTAAGGCTTTAGCTTCCGAAATTTTTGTTCTCGAGAATTCAGGACCCGAAAATCAGATCTCATTCACAAGATGTGTTGTGGCCTAAAATGATTCACTCGGATGAAATCAATTGTAGACATACTTATTTGAATCTAGCCTATGCATAAACAGTAGTCTAGTCTATATAATTAAAGTTTATATAAAAAAAGTCTACATAAGGATGGCCGCAAAATGAGACGCAGGCTCGTAAGGTGACGCCGGGTTAATAACAGTAAATTTATATAAACGACGAAACTGAACGAGCCCGCGCACATTAGAGTCCAGGGTGACTTAATGCAGTTTTTAATAGTGGTGAGCTTGCACTTTAATAAAGTTTACTGCCAGAGTTCGCGATAAATTAAGTTGCTCATTCATAGGTGTTTTATAGCGGCGGTGTAATTAGTCATTGTATTGTAGTTTCTGAAAGACAAACATTGATTTTCTTTGATAATTTTTTTTAACTGATTCTAAAATAGTTCGTGAATATTAAAAATAGTGAATAGTAAATTTTTTACCATGAAATTCCTTAATTGAAGCAGGTGTTCCATGAGAACCGACTTAGTTACGGACTTAGATATTTTATGAACGTGCTGGCAATCTTGTAGTAACGGCAAGCCCTAAAAATGTAGATTTTCAAATGATGGATCCTTCTGAAAAATTTTGGCTTTTGCGAAAAATAAAAAAATAAAAAAGGAACAGATATGTAAATTTTATTCTTTGCTTACACAGCCAAAAGAAAATTTTTAAAATTCCACATCGGAAAAGAACGGTAGGCCTTTCTTAATTTACCTTTATTTTTAACATCAGAAACTTATGTTCCAATAATCAGGTCGAATTGAAATTCACAGATTGTATTAGCCTTAAGTTCGACCAGGTCTTGTAGAAGCGATTTTGAAAGCCGATTACCCTGCGCCAGTGGTGCCATCTGGAAAAATCACACAGCTTTTTGCTCTATAAATTCCGACCCAGTTCCCAGAATTTTAATTCGTACATTTCAAATTCACACAGCGGCTGGACCTGACTTTAGGCAAAGTTTGATAAAACTATTGTTGAAAAATTTGGTTAGAGTTGCCAGCTATGGTAATTATTGTGTCTTGAGTCTTGAAAATTCTCTTAGCAAAATAAAGATTTTTGACCTATACTTGCAGTGCACGCATGAAATCAAAACGAAATACTTATCGTAAATAAATTTTATTCTAGGCCAAATTTAGTAGGAATTTTGGTGAAAAACTATGATAGTGTTGAAAACTATGAAAAAACTATGATAGTGATATATATATATATATATATATATATATATATATATATATATATATATATATATATATATATATATATAAATCCATATAAATATATATATACAGGGTGGACAAAAAGTAGGGTATCACTTATTTTTTTAAAAAGCTCGAAAAATATAAAAATCACTTTATTGTTTTTAATATATATATTAAGCTTAGATATTAAGTAATACAATTCACAACTTTACTATTTGGTGTGACGCCCTTCCATTTCGTGGCATTGAATAATCCGCCTTTGGAAACTATTGCAAAGTTTGAAAATGTGGTCGTTGCTTAGTTGGGCCCACTCACTTCGTACTCGTTCAATTAGAGATTGACGATTGGTTGGTATAGGTTTATTGAACACTACCTCTTTCAATATTGCCCATAAATTTTCAATGGGATTAAGATCGGGTGAGTTGCCTGGCCAATCCGTCCAAACCGTTGGAAAATACTCTTTCGCCTTCGATATACTGGCTTTCGCGGTATGGCAGCGAGCTCCATCTTGCAATCAAATGGGAGACATTCCTCCTGGATATTGGCACAGGTTGTTCAGGCACTTCCCGTAGATTGGCAACATTTTGTTTCGGTAGTACTCTCCATTAACCGTACAATTTTCGTCAATGGTGATAAGTTCGGATTTTCCATATAAACTTATTCCACCGGCACCCATAATTTTAAGCCCTTGTTAGGGTCGTTGCACTGGTTTAATTGATTTCGGATTCGATGTTCTTACTCGCATATTTTGTCAATTTGGTTTCGGAAAGAGTTCGATCGGAGATTCATCCGTTAAAAATATGCGAGCTCGTTGCTTCTTGCCCCTCGCATTGTCCATGGTAAAACCTTCGTCAATCAATCTTCTACAAAACCTTTTCCTGTCTTCAATGTTCTTCTCGGTTAGAAGCGGCTTCGTTGGTCTCACGTATGAATGTTTTCCCCATGGGCGGCTCCTGATATAATTTTTGACGGTTGATCTGGAGAGTTTTTTTCCTCGACGCTGGAACTCTGGCGACTGGTTGAGGATTTTCGTCGCAGTCCTTGTTCCGACTCCAACTTTATCTTTGACCAGCATTCTTATTTTTTTCTTGTCGGCTGGTTGTAGCAGATGTGGCTTTCCACTTTTTTTGCGCTCTTCGATTTTTCCTGGAGCTCGCCGAGTCCACAAAAGAACAGCCTTCCTTGAAACACCGAGTTGTCGACTGATAGAAGCGATGGTTTTGCCCTCTCGGTGCGGATTCTAAATCTGATGGCGTATCTCTTTTGACACTGCCATAGTTTTACGAAAAAAATATCCATCAAAGAAAATTCCTACAATCTTGAAAAAAAAACAAATTTTTGTAAGAAACACAAACCTTAAATTAATTGTCTACCGGAAAATATGCTTTTCAAAAAAAGATCAACACTAAATTTTTTCTAGAGTTTCGGCTTTGATAATTTTTATATTCGTCACTAGCTTACTAAACTTCACTTTTGTATCAAAATTTTTGAATTTCACTTTCGCAGGTCGTTCAGGACACAACTGTACTGAAAAATTAGTACCCCTTTTATACGCACTCGCCGTTTTATAGCCCTGTTTTTACACAAATTACCTGAAACACATGGTTAATAACCTATCATAAACCAAATGCATAGAGTTACTCGCCTGAACATAGAAAACAAATTATATCCTTCAGTTCAATAAAATACGGATTTCCCAAATTGAATTAGTTCGGCTAAAAAGTGATACCCTACTTTTTGTCCACCCTGTATATATATATATATATATATATATATATATATATATATATATATATATATATATATATATATATATATATATATATATATATATATATATATATATATATATATATATATATATATATATATATATATATATATATATATATATATATATATATATATATATATATATATATATATATATATCAGCAAAATGATTAAGGGAGATAATCTCTGGAGTGGCCAATCCGATTAAGCTGAAATTTTCGGAGGACGTAGATGCATACAGTAGGTAGGCCCATGATTTGCTAAAATTTAGATATCCTAAACCTTTTGGTGGCGGCGAGCGTTTTAGTGAATTTTCAGGTATTCCTATATTTCCAAGCAGTGTAGATTTTTGTTAAAATAAATGTTTGGGAATAAAAACTGCGTGCCTAAAAGTAAGCAAGGATTTTTTTCAAATTTTGATTTGTCATTAACTCTGACAAAAACATTGAATCATCGTGAAAATTGCAGAGCGTATTGACGTTGACTAAAATTTAACACACACGGATTTTCAAGATAGTGCAGGTAATCCGTAGCTACGGCAGGCTCCTGAAAAAAAATCCTTCAAATAATTGAAACTCCTGAATATTTTTTGATTTTTGACAAAAATTTCAAATCATTTATAAATTTTCACTTTTGTCCATCATGTCAAATTGAAATTTTTAAAATTCCGATTTGCACAAGACCGGCAGCCCATCACCAAGTTACCTCTACGAGTATTTTCAGCACTCGAAAGCTCTGTTCACGAGAACTGACGACCGGATTATCCGATCCAAATGAAATTTACAGGACATATTCGTATTAACTAGGACCAGATCTGATAGAAGTGATTTTGAAACGCGGGAACCCTGCGGCAGTGGTATATGTAAAAACAGATTCCGATTCAGCCATCAGATTTAAACAAAATTCACACAATATTCGGATCTTACTTCTGATGACATTTAGTGAAATGCGGCTGGAAAATTAGAATAGAGTTGCCAGCTATGGTGATTTTTGTCTCCTAATTCTTGTAAATTTGCTCAGCAAAATAAAGCTGTTTTCCCTATAACTTCCGGTCCAGTGTAGATTCCAAAACGAACGGACCTTAATGTGAACCAAATGTCGTAGGAATTTCGTAAAAAAATCATGAAAGGGCTGCCAGCTATGACAATTTTTGTAATTTTTTTAAATCTCTTTACTAAGCGATTATGTAATCAGATTCGCAAATGGGAATGATCCTGGAATGAAAATTAATAACAAATATTAACGCTTTAAAAATTTGAAAACCCTCCAATTCTTTTCACCCGTATAGCTTCCAACGCAGTGATTCAATCGAAACGAAATGTAGTGGTTGGATTTAACTTAACGTGACGCAGATTTAGTATCATATTTTGCTATGCTGCTAACACAGGGTAACCAGCATTAGCCATTTTCGTAAATATGGCGCCATTAGATGCTTCAAATAACATACTCATATGAAAAGCATTTGCAATAAAAATAAGAAACCAATTTTAAATTTTTTTCCGAGTTTTGAAAATTTTTCGGATGGCAGCCTCAAACAACGTTTAACCGCTGAAACTTTCGATGAAATCCTCCGATGAGAACGAAATTCAAATGATAAGTTGATTTAAGTATGAGCTTGTAAAGGTAAACTTATTGCTGCTTCGTTGGGAAAGTGTTTCCAGCACTGAACATTTTCATCATTTGTGTTATAGTTGAGTTTTGTTGCTTTGGATAAGGAATGGTTGATATGATTCTACAAAAAAGTGTATTACGTCTTTCCACATTTTTTTTTACTAATGTTCGAAGAAGAACATTAGTATTAAAATCACTTTGGCCAAAAATTCATATTTCTATATATATATATATATATAGATATATATATATATATATATATATATATATATATATATATATATATATATATATATATATATATATATATATATATATATATATATATATATATATATATATATCATCAAAAAATTTCAGTGAAAAAATCTCAGGAACGCGCCATCCGATTGAACTGAAATTTTCAGGACACATTGATGTATATGCAGAATAGTGCCAGGTCTCACAAAAAGTTAAAAAATTTTAACCCTTTGGCGCCGGCGGCCATTTTAGTGATATTTTTAATATACCTATTATCCCGTACACAAATAATTTTTGCAAAAAGAAAGTTGACGAAATAAATTTCGAACGTGCTTTACATGTGAATCAGATAATGTTTTGGAATTTTTTAACCCCATGTGTGCGCTGGGTGCCTAAAAAGAGAACGGGAAAACTTGAAAATTTTTAAATTGCGATAACTTTTGACAGAGCTATTCAATCATTACGAAATTTTCAGGACATATTGATATTAGTTAGTTGTAGATTTATGTAGCTTTAAATGAGCGTGCGCAACCCTGTAGCTAGGGCAGGCACTGAAAGGGAAAACCTCCAAATCATCGTCTCTCTTGAAAAAATGCCGTTTCTTCAAAGAAAAGCCACTCATATGTAAATCTTGTGCTTTGTTTACATAGACAAAAAATAAAATTTGATATGGTATAACGGGTATGCCTGGCAACCCTTACCCAATTCACCTATATTTTTAGCATCAAAAACTTCTGTTCACGGAAACTCACGATCCGATAAGCAGAATTAATTGAAATTTGCA
>CANBKX010000067.1:0-5000 GCA_947369275.1 Nemotelus nigrinus
GAACTCAGCTGGTAAAATTTAAAGGACTTTTATCGAAAAATATTTCTGCTACCTCTGGTGTACCACAAGGTAGCCATCTAGGCCCACTTCTCTTTAATATATTTATTTCTGACCTATCTGACGTCCTATCAAATATACCTCATCTACTTTATGCCGACGATCTCATAGTCTATCATATCATTAAATCTAAATCCGATGCACTCTTTCTCCAATCCAAACTTGATTCACTTGATCATTGGTGCAATGAAAACAAGCTCTCTCTCAACATTGCTAAGTGCCAAGTTATAAGTTTCTCCCGAAAATGCACCGTCTCACATAACACATACTTCCTCGGCAATAAGTTGTTAGCTCGAGTTGATAACGTCGTAACAGTAGCAGACTCGAGTCCATACAAAAGCAATTCTTACTTTTCGCATTGAGAGAACTATACAGGAATTACGATTTTAATACGCTTCCTCCTTATGAGTTTCGACTGGGTCGTCTAAACTTATTAACACTTGCATCTAGAAGAAAGATGCTTTCGGCCTGCTTCACGTTCGACGTCATTAGAGGCGTCATCAAAGTAGAATTCCTGAATAGCAAAATAGTTTTGAATAACCCTGTAAGAAACACCAGGTCCTCTCGTTTACTTAAGGAATATCCACACTCCACTACTTACGCAGCTAATGAGCCGATAAATAGATGCTGCAGGATATTCAATAGCATAAGTAATCTGTATTCTCCAACAGTCTCAAAATTATCCTTGAAATCCTCCCTTTTCAAAGCCATCCGCAACCCTTTATCCTAGGCTATATGTTCAATGTTTTATTTATTTGTTATTTATTAATTTGTTATTGATTTATCTTGTTAATTATTTTATTTAATTTTTCGTTATATTTCTATGTACTCGTAATTTCCAATTTTGTTTTTTTACTGTTTATGTTACTTGTACCTTGCTTGGTTGAGAAATAAAATTAAAATTATAAAATATATATATGTATATATATATATATATATATATATATATATATATATATATATATATATATATATATATATATATATATATATATATATATATATATATATATATATATATATATATATATATATATATATATATATATACATACATATATATGTATAAAATTTCCACAAAGTCCATGTTTTGACTTTGATCGATATTATGCCCGCTTGCTATATCTGAGCGCAGATTGGTTTTTACGACAAAGTTTCGGTAACGAAAAGTTCCCACAGAAACGAAAAAGTTCCACCAACTTTTTCAAATATATAAAAGCCGTTTCAATTTGAACCAATTTTATTGTTAATCAGCTTTTCGAAACATGTAAACTTAATCCTTCATCTTTTTCAACTACATTTGGTCTGTTCGCATACCTGAATCTTTTATAATATATTAAAATAGATTCGCAGCAATTCGTTTTTGTACTCTTGCTGCAAGCCAAATTTTGCCACAAAAAGAAGCCAGCTGCAAAAATTTGTTGCTACTGCAGTACGCGAACAGACCTATTGTTTATTAATTTCGACTAGTGATGCGTGATTGCGAAATATTAAACTCGATTGTTTCGATTGTTCAAATATCTCAAAACATCTCGATTATTTAAGTTGGACTCGATTGTTGCAATCGAGATAATCGAGACAATCGAGATAATCGAGACAATCGAGCGATTCGAGATAATCGAGACAATCGAGCGATTCGAGATAATCGGGCGATTCGAGATAATCGAGCGATTCGAGACAATCGAGGCAATGGGGCAATCGAGACAATCGAACATCTCGCAATCGATCATTCGGTCGGTCAAGTCATCGACAATCGGTTGACGGCGATTGAGTGAGCCATAAAGCACGTTTCGTTGGCGCAGCCAATAAAATAATGTTCAAATATTTCAGCAAAAATATTAAGTGCTATTATTTGATCAAACTGCAATTTTTTGGGAAATATTGATGTATAAAAGGATATGTTTATCTTAAGTTAAAATTAAGATATCTTTAACTCTTTGGTGGCGGTGGGCATGTTAGTGTATAAGCACAACAGTATACACAATACGCTTGTAGAACCACTTGTGAAGAATAGATTTGAATGGATTGGATATACTATTTAGTAGATTTTTTTACGTGTGCATACATATGGAATGTAATGATCAGATATGCATGGAAATTTGTATGGCTAGCATTTATCATGTATAAATGGCTGGTAGTTTTGCTAAAACTATTAAGTCTGATCAAAGTGTATGATCAAATATTATATGAAGTTGAGTTTTGTCATGCTGTTAAGTATGTTAAAATAAAATCTGCTTTTAGATAGTGCAGTTTGAAAGCATATCATGTATCCAGTATTTTCGTACTTGCGAGTATTTTATTCAAATATTCAAAAACTTTTTAGGGAAAAGTAGCTGAAAGCCAATTTTGGGTTAGAGTGGTTTCGGACATAACAGGCCAAGACCTATTGCTGTGATACAAACATTTCGGTTTTGTAAGGGAGTAAGGGGTTTTTTGGCCATAGTTTGGCAAAAATTGCCTTTGCCGCGCTTTCAATGATTGAAAGTGGTCGGGGAGTACAATAGTGATATTTTAAGGATGAAAAAAATTTTTATGGGGAAAATTGGGCAAAAACATCGAATTTTTCCAAATTTTTTTTTTGCGTAGCTTGAATTCGGGGACATTTCTGAGCTGTTTCGGGCGAAATGTCCATACAAGTCTGGGAAAAAAATGGCCTAGTTTCGAAGATATGGCAACATGAAATCCGCCGGAAAACCGACCGGAAAAACTAAAAGTGCTAAATAAGAGAAGGTTGAGATCCTTTTTGGATCGATGATTGGCTTCTCCGGCTGTGCATTATGCCTAGCGAATCCAATCCCGGGATCCCGGCCTATTTCTGGTCCCGAAAATCCCGGGATTGATGGTTTCTAATCCTGGGATTTTCGGGATCAGAAATTGGCTGGGATTTCGGGGCCGGGAGTCAAGCATTATCGGCAATCAAGTTACAGCAAGACTCGAAAAGTGCAAATAGAATCCATATTTATGAGAAAACAATTAGCTCACATCATAATACGTAAAGTATAGAGCAAAGCAAACCGATGTAACAGTTAACAAGAGAATACAAAGGGGTTTGTAAATAAATAAGTATGGACTGTTTCGCATTTAGTGCATTCGTTGCATCGAATGATTTGAGGAAATTAATACTAGCGAATGCATACACAGATTTACCAAAATCCTTAACAGCAATCAAAAAAAGGTTGTTGGCTATGCAAGCAGGATAAAGAAAATAATAAAAAATAAGATATAACAGGCTAGTATCTCAGGTGAACGGTTCAGTTTGATGTTTGATGAATGGACCTTGACTGCTAATAGGCGCTATATAAATATAAACATCTACTTAGTAAATTCTTACTTGGTGCGAGTAAGAATATCAATGAAAGCTGGAAACTATCTAGATATGAGTTTACTGTTTCTCTAGGAGAAGACATTGTTACCATCGTAACTGATGGGCCAAACGAAATGCGAAAAGTAGGCAGACTAGTTGGTACAGAGCAACATATTTGTTTGGCGCATAGCATCCACTTGGCAGTTTGCGATGTTCGCTATAATATGGGGTCCATTCCAGATTAAAGAGTTGATGAAGCAGCCGATAGTCTGAACGACGACCACGAAGATTTGGATGGTCCTGAATCAGCTAACTACTTTGAAACCGGTCGCCTGCAAGACACGCTAGATCAGACGAAGGACATCAGCGCATGCATAAAGAAAGTTCGTTAGGTAGTTTTATATTTTAAAAAAGCTCCAATGAAAAATAATAACAATCTTTAAAACTATGTCGGATCCGAGCAAGGCATTTAACTGTCTCCTTTAAATGGATTGTAAAACAAGATGAAATAGTTTCTTTACAATGCTCGAATAGTTTCCCATTTTGAAAAATAGTATACATTAATAGGCCTGCAATATTCAGAGCAATTAGAAGCAACAGAGTTTGATTCGATTCAGAAAATTATTGAAGTTTTACTCCCTGTAAAATTGGCTGTGACGGCCTTTAGTCGCAGACTTGCAAATTTATGCACTGCTAATACTTCATCAATATTTGTATTTCGGCTGTTAGGAGAAAAACGGTATATTCTTCTGAATGCTATGAAAATTGCAATAATGGACCGAATAAAAGAGCGTCAGTGTACCGAGCTACCTGGTATGCTAAGCTATCTCCAGAATCCACATTGTACCAGCGAAAATTTACCAAGTGAAATAAAATCTCTATTTTTGAAACCAAGCAACGCAAATATTCAAAAAAAATACTTCAATGATCTAGATGCTGAGCCCTATGCTTGGTAGCCAAAGAAATGGAGAGACCCAGTAGATAACCATATTGAATCCAGAACAAGGTAGTCGTCAATCAACGCTACAAGAAGAGCTGCAAAAGTATGAAAATAATCAATCATGAAATGCCGCCAGAAACTAATCTAATTAAAACCATTGCAAAAGAAATGAATCTTTTCGAAAGTGGTGGCAGTTGCATAGTTTGGAGCAGGCGTACCAATATTTCTCGACCGTTTCCGTGGCGTCCAAAATCGGGAATAAATTTAGAAGCAGGCTTGGAGACGATACCTTAGATGTTTTGCTATTGCTTCAATGTTAATTCCAAAAAACCCAATGAACTTTGGCCGAATTTTTTATATGTTACTTTATTATGTATCTGAATTCTAAGAGTTGTGTTTTGTTGTTGTGGTTTTTGGTCGTGATTTTTTGTTGTAATTTGTAATAGATGTAATTTTCAATATCTGTCTTCATACTGTCAACGTTTTGGATAATGAAAATTATTGTTTTTATTTGCATCAATAATACACTCAGAAAAATGTCACTTTTTTTTAGAATCACTTTAAATCAAAAGTTGATATCACTTTGAAATAAAAAGCGAATCTTGTACGAATTCCACTTTATTATAAAAATTTTCTTTTCAAATCAAAATTTTTCATCATTGAATTAAAAAGAAAACGTATATGGCGCCAAATCATATT
>CANBKX010000067.1:10000-19574 GCA_947369275.1 Nemotelus nigrinus
TATTACAAAATGGCTGCCCAACAACCGTTTCTGCGGAACGGTTTTTTTTGGAGGGGCTCCGCGGCACGCAGTAGAAGTGCACCAACAATTAATCTGGAACAAAATAAAAAAATTTTTCTTAAAGAACATTAGAATAGCTAGAGAAATACGTAGGGGATTTTGAAAATATTTATTTTTGTAAAATTGGCGAGCATTTGAAAAAAAAAGTGCATTTTCCTTCAAAAAAACCGGCACTTATTTGTAGCTAGAAAATCGAGATATTTACTTATTGAAAATCGGCTACGTATTTCTATGCGGAATGTTATTTTAAAGATGTGATATTAATTTGGAGTGAAAAAATAGAAAATTGTTTGAGTTATGCTGCGTGCCGATTTGAAAAAACGTGTTTCGAGAAAAACGCGTTTAAAGTTTTGACTCGTGTTTCAAGTATGATAAAATAAAAAATTTTGATCATTTAATTTTTTTTACCTTCAATCAATATCCAAATTTACTTTATACATCGATAACGTCAGAATCCACTTTCAATTTTTTTGCCGAAGCGCTGAAACCGGCCGAATCTTCTTCCGCCTCATATCTGTTCAACGGTCGTCGTTTCGTCACGTTGGTCCGTCGCCGCGTCTTATACGATATTTTTTAGCTTTTAGGGCTTGCATACACTTTCTTTTCACTCATTGTAACTCACATAAATGTAAAAGCTACAAATAACGTGTGAGAAATTAGCACTGCAAAAAAATCGTAATTCGAATAACTTTCACGCAAAATTTACGTCTTCTCTCAACATCAAAGGACACTGTACTGCTGAACTTAGTATTCAACATGCTTGTTTTTTTTTTTCGTCGTTGGAAGGTGGAAATCTTCCAGAAGATGCTTCAGGGCTCCTGCCCTGGAACATGCCGGATTTTTACCGACTAAAACCACCTCCTTCTTCTTCCGCACTCCCCCACGGGACGACTTATTCAGCATTACTTCGTGGGGGTGGATCAGCCATTAGCTGCTTCTACGCATCCTTTCTTCTTCCTTCTTTCTGTCCCTTTCCGCGTCACGCAGTTTGCGGTGAATATTTTTTAGCGTTTTTTCGACGGCATTCCACGCAGTTTGGGATTTCAGCATGCAGCTCACGATATTTACCGCTGATATCCTTGTGCCTAGTTCCGTCTCTAGGCTACTTCTACATACATCAAAGCGGGGACAGGTGAACATAACGTGTTCCGCATCCTCGGGTACATTTTTGCAGGCTGGACAGTCCGGTGAGGTGTCGAGTCCAAAGCGATGCAGATAATACCGATAACCGCCATGTCCGCTCAAGAATTGGGTTAGGTCATAGCTTGTTTCTCCGTGGCTTCTTGAAACCCATTGCGCAACGTTGGGGATTAATTTGTACGTCCAACGTCCGTTTTGCGCCTCTTCCCAGTTACTCTGCCATGAGCGCATTGACACTAGCCTTTGAATCTCTCGCGTGCTCGCTGTCCGTGCTTCGTTTTTATAGAGTTGAAGCGCTTCATCCGCAACAATTTCGATGGGCAGCATACTGGCTATAACACACGTTGCCTCATAGGACGTTGTTCGAAAGGCACAGCAAGCTCGAAGTGCAATCAGTCGGTAGGCTGCTTGCATTTTTCGGCGATTCGATTTTATGTGTAGCGCTGGTGCCCACACTGGTGCTGCGTACATTAGAATAGAGGTCACCACTCTTGAAATCAAAAGCCTTCGGGTTTGCTTCGGGCCGCCAATATTGGGTAGCATTCTAGCGAGTGCTGAACCGACAACGGATGCCTTCTTACCAGCTTTCTCCAGATGAGGTTTGAAGCTCAGTCTGCTGTCGATAGTTACGCCTAGGTATTTAATAGCAGGCTGCGAGGTAATTATACAGTCACCAACCTTTATTCGTACTACTGGTAGTTTCCTCCGCTTCGTGATTAGTACCATTTCCGTCTTATGGTCGGCTAGTTTGAGCCCAGCGCAACTAAGCCATGATTTAACAGCCCAGATTGCTTCGGTTGCGTAAATTTCGACCTCTTCAAGGTGACGGGTTGGAATCACGATGCCAATATCGTCAGCGAAGCCTACCACCACTACGTTTCTGGGTACTCGTAGCCTTAGTATCCCGTCGTACATTACGTTCCAGAGTAGGGGGCCAAGAACAGATCCCTGTGGTACTCCCGCCGTTACTAGGTATAGTTTTGGTCCTTCGTCTGAGTCGTAGCGTAATGTTCTTTCCTTGAAGTAGTTGACGATTATAGATGCCAAATAGCGTGACACTCCATTATCGACCAGAGCGGCTATAATACGGCTCCACCTCGCGGAGTTAAAGGCGTTCTTTACGTCTAACGTGACCACGGCGCAGCACCCTCCTTTACCCCTCGCGTTCATTGCCATGTCTGACACCATTCTGACAGCGTCCACAGTTGATCGCCCTTTCCGAAAACCGAATTGTCGATCCGATAGTCCGTTTTTGCTTTCGATTTCTGACAGCAATCGTTCGTATATCACTCGCTCGAAAATCTTCCCCATCGTATTCAGCAGGCATATTGGCCTATAAGATGATGCCTCCCTAATAGGTTTATCCTGCTTGGGCAGGAGCACCAGTTTCTGCTGCTTCCATTGCTTGGGAAAAACGCCTTCCCGTAGGCATGTTGTGAAAGTATCAGCGAAGACATTTGGCATCCCTTTTACCGCCAGCTTAAGTGCTTTGTTCGGTATCGCGTATGGCTGCCAATACTTCTTCTCTGCTTACCGCCGGCACGTTTTGAGGGTCTACCTGTATTACCGGTAGGCTATCGTCTCGGTTCTGTGGGAATAACGTTGTGACTATTTCCTGGAGCATCTTCGGACACTTTATTTGAGGAGAATTCTTTTCTTATTCAACATGCTTGAAAATGTTTCTAACGACTTATATTACTGTATTAGAGAAGTTGGAAATCGTATGATAAGACATAATGCTGTACCAAATGACAAGGTGTCGTATCTATCGCAGGTAGTCATTTTCGAGCAGTCGGGAAGAGTCGAAAAAGTGCTCGAAATTTCTTTGAAAACCAATTCCAGCAGGTATGAAACCGTTTGCCTCTTATTCTAGAGGCTTCAAAGGATTTTTTAAGCCAATAAAAAGAAAATCAATTTTCTGAAATTTCTACTGTGGTGTAACCCCTTAATGAAACTTATCATAAACATTATTAAGGCCAAATTTGGTTGAAAAGCCACGATAGGGTTGCCAGCTATTGTTGGTTTTGTGTTTGTTGCCAATATCTTTATTAAGCGGTTTTATCGTAGAATTTTCAAATGGTAATGATATTGTAGTGACAATAAACAGCAAATATTAAGTTTTCGACTATTTGAAAAAACTCGCTGCAGGTAACCCTAAATTTCTTTATGCTCCTATAACTTCGAATGTAATATAACAACGTGAAGCAGATGTGATATATTCTTGGCTTTGATACTGGCGAAAGGTTGCCAGCACGAGTCGGCTGTGCTACTTTTGTATCAATAAATGCTTACAGTTCGTATTCATACCGGAAACATTTACAATGAAAATAAATAACCGATGTTTCAATTCCCAAAGTTCTGCAAATTTTTCGGATTGCAGCCCCAAACACCAACTTCAGTTACAGTGCTGCAGGCACTGAGCATTTTCTTCATTGATGTTATTTGAGATGCTGCTTTCAAAATTATGTGAAATAAGTAACTGATAACGAATGTAATTAACCCGTGTTTTGCTCTCATAAACGTTGAAATTCATGCCAGTGGTAATATCTGAAACCTTCCACCATATGAGTTATAATGCATTCTTGAGACCAAAGTAAAACGTGGCATTTGAAAAAGTTTGGCCGTAATAAGCAGCACATGTGGTGGAATATGCACTCAAAACCTGCACGATTCTTCTACTGTTCTTCGAACATTAGTGTTTCTAGCGGTTCAGGTGCGCTAGAGTTTTTTTTATGTTATTCCACTCTTATTTCGATATCGTCTCTTTTTCTAGGCCACGTGTCTTTTGCCTCTCTTAACCATTGTGGCCCTTTCCACCAGAGCATATAATTTTTCAAGCTTTCATGAGATTTTCCTCTACTGGCACAGTCAGCAGGGTTTGTTTCAGTTGGCACATACATGATTCCATGAACATCTCTCGGACAATTTATGGATATTGGACACCCTATTACTAATGAAAGTCTCCTAATGTAAAGGGTGTTTTCTCAGCCAGGCCAACACGATCGTAGAATCAGTCCAACAGTAGACATCTTGTATGTCTAGTTGCATGTCCTTTTTTACCTGAGCCACATAATACCAGTTTCGGCAACAAAATTGAATAAGATGTTTTGCTAATATATTCACCGGTGTGAGCCATCTGAGCAGGTCAAATAGTTTAGATATTTCAGATAATATCATTTGTTTCAGGGTAATTATGCTGTTCATCTTTCGCTAATTGATGCATCGTTCGTATCGCTAAATACGGTGCACTTTTTGTTCCGAAAGCTACGGTGGTCAAATTGTAATCGCGAAAGGGTTTGTCTGTTGAATCTCTTCATATTGTTCTTTGGTAGTCACTATCGTCTGGATGGATGCGTATTTGTCGATACCTTTTATGAACATCGGCCATAAATGCAATTTTATATTTTCTCCAACGCATTAGGATCGAAAATAACGATTCTCGAATAGTCGGTCCTTTTAATAATACGTCATTTAATGATTTTCCGTTACTTGATCTTTACGAGGCATTAAAAGCGACGCGAATTTTAGTACTTGTGCTGCTCAATTTCGCAACTGCATGATGTGGTAAATATGCGCAATTGTAATACGAGTTACCATGCTCATCTTATTTTAGGAAATCGGTTTCCTTTGTGTTTGTGGGTTCCATATGATTCAGATCGAGATACTCTTTAATACAATTAGTATATTCTTCTTTCAAGTAAGCGTCTTGGGACAAATGTTTTTTGAGTTGAATCATTCTGATGATGGCCATATTTTTAGATGAACCCAGTTGCACTTACTTACTATCAAATGGTAAACGAACTTGATCAGCAATGTTCCTCATTAGAGAGATGAGTTGTAACAGGCAATTCCTCTAATTCCCAAAACAACTTTAGATATTCATTTACATTAACATGCAAATTTTCTAATGGTTTAACTTGAATAGATTAAATAATCCAGCCAAATATGGTGTGCTGACCTATTGGAGTTCCAGGGACTCCTTTCCGTAATCCTTCAGCAATGATTAATGGATAGATGTCAGCACCTAATAAAAGGTCTATTCGTCCTGGGCGATCAAACGTAGGGTCAGCCAGCGGTAATCCTTCCAGATAAGTTCATTTAGTGCGCGCTAAATGTTGACTTGGCAGTCCATTTATGATTTTGGTGACAATAAAGACTTCAACTCGAAGGTTTTTATTGTAGAATCTTTTGTTGAAAGTGTTATTGATGCACGTGATTTAACTCATTCTGTAGAAATACCTCCCAAACATTACACCTCTATGTTGACTGCTTCGCGAGGTAGACTTTGAACCTTGATTCACGACGAAAGATTGACTTCTACACCAGGGTCTTCGATAAATGACTGTTTAGGGATATGATTTTTATTTTCTTTCCACTGACTCTGGATTGAATTTTTTTCTTTGTGCAAGGTTGTATGATGCGGCTGCTTGCAGATGTAACACTTCAAATTACTTGGATATTTACCGATAAAATGGCGTTTCCCCAAACAGTTCATGCAAAGACCTTGAGATTTAATTAGATCCAATTTTGATTGATGCTCAAGGCCTAAACATTTTGGACATTGCCGAATACCATGAGCTTCTCTACGGAGCTGGCATGACGAAATTGTTGCTAAATGAAAAATTTGGTTTCTGACCCCAATCTTTCTTGATACATCACACCTTTTGTCTCTTTGGGTACTATTCGACACTTATTTGCACTGATCGCTCCCAACGTACGGAAACGGGTTTCCAGAAACTGTTTTAACTTCTCCCAAGTTGGCAGTTCAACATTTGTACTAAGTGATTGTTCCCAAGTTTCAATTGTCTCATATGGTAGTCTTTGGCTGAGAAAATTAACGATAATTGGATTCCAAGAGGCGTTATTTAGATTAAGGTTTTTAAGAGCTGCCAGGCATTCGGAAGTTTCGTCGAGCAGACTCTTCACGCCTTTAGCAGATTTCTGGTTTACCATCGGTTTGTTGAACAACATATCGAGTTGGGCTTTTACCAAAATCCTTTTATTTTCATACCTCCTGACTAAAGTACTCCAAGCAAAATCATAATTCGCATCCGTTATTGGGGTATTACTTAGAAGGGTTTGTGCTTCTCCTGACAAATGCGCCTTCAAATATTGTAGTTTTTGCACAGAGGATAAATGCAGATTATTATGAACCAGAGATTTAAACATATCATAAAATGGTGTCCATGCCACATAATCTCCAGAAAACAGGAATCAATATCTTTGGTAGCTTAATTTCGTCTTGTTTCGAGCGTATTTGAATAACTTTCTCGTCTTTCAAAAGTTCTACCTCCTTTACAGGATTATCACGTCTAAATTCACTTATCATCTTAGTGTAGGAATCAATATAAAATTCTTCCATTGTAGAATATATCCCATCCACAAAATACCTTTCAGTTTCCTTGATTTCCTCTGTGGCTAGTATAATAAAGTCTCAATGTCGTTTGCTAAAAACTTTCCAATATCCTTCTTAATTTTCTAATCGAACTTCATCGTACGATTCTTTAGATCGCCGTTCCATCGAATCTTTACTATAATTCCGCATAAAAATATCCATGTCACTCTTCTCGTTATATTGCAATTTATTTAGCTTCTCCATGCCTTTTCTGGTGTTTTTAGGACGAATCTAAGGTTTTCTATTATGGTTGTAGATCCAATAACTGAATTTGATTACTTAACTGAACCAAGTCCTTAGTATGATTAAAAAAAGAGTATTATCTTCAATGGATCTAATTCGGAAATTCAATTTTTTTTCATCCGGTTCGAAGGACCATCTTTGATTTCTTGATAAAGGTTTACATAATTTCCACCAACTCCATGCTTGACTTTGATCGATACGATGCCCGTTTGCTATATCTAAGGGCAGATTGGTTTCTACGACAAAGTTTCCGTAGCAAAAAGCTCCACCAACTCTTTCAAATATTTAAAAGCCCTATCAATTTTAACCAATTTTATTTTTTAACGACTTTTCAAAACGTGTAAACTCAATCCTGCAACTTTTTCAACTGCATTGGTTTTTCATTTTGGCGGATGTCCTTTTTTACGTTTGCTATGATCAGATAATTCAATACAAATTTTACAGTAAAAAGTTAAACATATTCAATAAAATGTGAGCAATTATTCAAATCTTAATTTAACGTGAAGTCACAACATAATTTTCTTCAATGAATCTAATTGCTCAATAAAGTCAGGAATAGATTGACACCTGAAAAAGTAAAGCAATCCCACGACAATCCTTGTACGGGTCTAGGGGTTGAAGCTGGTAGAGAGCTTCATTACAATTTTTTTTAATCATTGTGGATACGAGTGTGGAGTGATTAGTTCCACGACTCACTTTACCCCTGATTGACACCTGAACAACACTTCCAAATTGTGGGAATTTTTTTCAATATCAGAGTTCAGTTCGCGAGACTGAAAGAGCTCTACGTTCATTTTATGGTCGACATAATCGTCCTTCAGAGCAGGCTATTTGTGCTGTAATTGATAAATTTCATACCACTTATTCATTGCTTGTGCTCATTATATACTTATTATTTGTCTGGTGTGGAATACACGCCAACGGTATCATCGGTCCTTATTTCTTTCGAAATGAGAAAGGAAGTACCGTTACGGTCAATGGTATGCGATATCGACACATGCTCAATACATTTTGGTTTCCAAAAATCCAAGAGCCAAACATCGACAATCTATGGTTCTAATAGGATGGCGCTACGTGTAACACAGCCAACGAAACCATCGATTTATTGAAAAGGCAATTTGATGAATAGATTATATCAAGAAATGGTCCCGTCAATTGGCCTCCAAGATCATGTGATTTGACGCTTCCTGATTATTTTCTTTGGAAGTATGTTAAGTCCTTGGTTTATGCTGACAAACCAAAAGCTCTGGCAGCATTGGACGACAATATTGAGCGAGTGATTCGTGAGATAAGGTCACAATTATTGCAATAAGTAGTAAAAAGTGGACTGATCGGATGAGCTTCGTAACGAATAGTCGTGGTGGTCACTTGCTAAAAATTATTTTGAAATCATTAATAACATTGAATTTACTTTCAAAATATATCTATAAACAAAACATTTCATGTATTTTTTATGCGATCAGCTGATCGAAATCACCTGATTTAGCGCCAGTGTGAACGAACTATAAGTCCGGAAGAACTTCAGGGCCATAGATTGTGGTGGAACGGTCCGACTTGCTTGCTCCAAAGGACTTATATCGAAGTTCCCTTCAAAATAGTATCGATGAGTTCAACAAAACAAAATGTAGAAATTCTTCAATTCACAGAAGCTGACAAGAATTTCCAGTCTATGCCTCAAATTCGCCCATAATTGTAGCAGGCGTCATGAGAAGAAAATAGGCATTCTACAACCCAATGAACTTAAAAATGCATATTTAAGAATCATAATTATTGTGCAACAGCAGAAGTTTCCCCAGGACATAGCTGATTTAAGGGCAAACAGGAAAGCCAATACTTATATACGGCCCTTGAATCTTTTCATAGATGAGCTTGGAATTCTTCGAGTTGGTGGGAGATTCGGAAACGCAAACATTTTCCAAGACACCAAGTCTCCTATTCTACTACCGCTTCATCAGTCAGTCAATGTTTCATCAGTCGAAGAGAACTTTGTTAAGAAAAATTTGGTGATAATGAGACCAATTTCGTTGGAGCAAATAACAAAATAGACAGAGATGTTCAAGAAGTCATTGAAAAATCCACGAACGATTTGACACGAAGGGGGTCTCCTGGTCAAATGGCATATTAAACGAGTTTTTGGCGAGGGCGAGATGGTTCCAACCTTTGAAGAGTTCGCAAACATATTCTGTCAAAGAGAGGCCTGTCTCAACTCCAGGCCAATACCTCCGTTATTTAGTGATACGAATAACTTGGAAGTGCTGACACCCGGTCATCTTTTAATCGGCCACCCACTGTTGGCTCTTCCGTAACCAGATATATCTTATAGAACTCTACATGAACGTCGGCAAATACTCGCTACAATGCATCAGGTATTCTGGGAAAGATGGACGACTGAATATTTGCACACACTTCAACTGCGTACGAAATGGACGAAACACCAAGAAAACATCAAAATCGGAGAACTAGTCCTTATAAAGGAACGGGACATACTACCAACCGAATCGCCATTGGCGCAAATTTACGAAATACAAACAGGTTCAGATGGTAAATTACGGACAGCGACAGTGAGGTACAATGGCAACAAGTTTATAAAAGTTGATATACTCAATCTGTGTCGTCTTCCTGTCGAGGTCTCAGAATATAGTGCACCAGAACAAACACAGCAATCTAACAAAAGACAAGCTCATGTCACATTGTTTCAATACCAATTTGCCAAAACACCGAGTAAGCCGATTCAAC
>CANBKX010000068.1:0-5000 GCA_947369275.1 Nemotelus nigrinus
TTTGTGTCAAAAATCAAAAATTTTTCAGGAGGTTCAATGATTTGAAGGATTTTTTTTTCAAGAGCCCTGCCGCAGCTACAACGATACCCCGAACGACCATGGAAATTCATGTGTATTAAACTTTAGTCAACACCAATACGCTCTAAAAATTTCACGATGATCCAATGTTTTTGTCAGAGGTAATGATAAATCAGAATTTGAAAAAAAACCTTGCCTACTATTAGGCACGCTTCACCCACACACGGCTCCCAATTTCCAATTTTTTATCATAAGCACGCTCAAAACATAATAAGCTTTTATTCCCATTACTTTTTTTGAACAAAAATTCACGCTGCTTGGAAATTTAGTAGTACCTCAAAATTCACTAAAACGCTCGCCGCCGCCAAAAGGTTTCATATATGTGAATTTTAGCAAATTGTGGACGTACCTATTAAATACGTCTACGTTCTCCGAAAATTTCAGTTTAATCGGATCGGCCACTCGAGAGATTATCTCCCTTAATCATTTTGATGATATGTATATGTATATATATATATATATATATATATATATATATATATATATATATATATATATATATATATATATAAATATATATATAATATATATATATATATATATATATATATATATATATATATATATATATATATATATATATATATATTATATATATATATATAATATATATATATATATATATATATATATATACATATATATAAAGAAATATGAATTTTCGGCGAAACGAGTTTAAGCTTTTCTTCGAAAATTAGTAAAAATTCTAGCGCACCTGAACCGCTAGAAACACTTATGTTCGAAGAACAGTAGAAGAATTGTGCAGGTTTTGAGTGCATATTCTACCACATGTACTGCTTATTACGGCCAAACTGTTTCAAATGCCACGTTTTACTTTGGTCTTAAGAATGCATTATAACTCATATGGTGGAAGGTTGCAGATATTACCACTGGCATGAATTTCAACGTTGATGAGAGCAAAACACGGGTTGATTATATTCGTTATCAATTGCTCATTTCACATAATTTTGAAAGCAGCATCACATATAACATCAATGAAGAAAATGCTCAGTGCTTGCAGCACTGTAACTGAAGTTGGTGTTTGGGGCTGCGATCCGAAAAATTTGCAGAACTTTGGGAATTGAAGCATTGGCTATTTGTTTTCATTGTAAATGTTTCCGGTGTGAATACTAACTGTAAGCATCTATTGATACAAAAGTTGCGCGACCGACTCGTGCTGGCCACCTTCTGCCAGTATCAAAGCCAAGAATATATCACATCTGCTTCACGTTGTTTAATTACATTCGAAGTTATAGGAGTATAAAGATATTTAGGGTTACCTGCAGCGAGTTTTTTCAAATAATCGAAAACTTAATATTTGCTGTTTATTGTTACTACAATATCATTACCATTTGAAAATTCTACGATAAAACCGCTTAATAAAGATATTGCAATTAAACACAAAACCAACAATAGCTGGCAACCCTATCGTGGCTTCTCAACCAAATTTAGCCTGAATAATGCTTATGAAAGGTTTCATTAATTGTATGAAATTCGTATTGGTTTCATGACTGCACTGGAAGTTATAGGGCAACAAGTTTTATTTTCCTGACCGAATTTTCAAAACCAAAGACACAAAAATTACCATAGCTGGCAGCACCAATCAAATTTTTCAACCAAATTTCTATCAAACGGAATTTAAAATAAGGTTCAGCTACTGTGTCAATTTCATGAAAATCTGGTAACTTATTCACATTTCATAGGGCAAATAGCAGTTTTTTTTCGTTGTAATTTTTCAATATGGCACCACTGGCACACACTTGCCCACAATTCAAAATCGCTTCTATCAAATCTGGACCTACTTAAGTCCAATGCATTCTTCAAATTTCAGCTGTATCTGATTATTGGTTCGTGAGTTCCCGTGAACAGAAGTTTTTGATGCTAAAAATATAGGTTAACTGGGAGAGGGTTACCGTTCTTGTCCGAAATGAAATTTTCAAAGTTTTACTTTGAACGTGTAGATAAAACATAAGATTTGTAAGAAACGGACGGGTTTTTGAATATTCGATTGTTTGAATTTTTTCAGTTCCAATTTTTTTTTTTTCAAATTTAAGACACCAAAATTATCATAGCTGCCAGCTCCAACCGAATTTTTCGACCAAATTTATATTGAACGTGGCTTGAAGTAAGGTCCAGCTACTGTGTGAATTTCGTAAAAATCGAACGATTCAGTCAGAATTTATAGGGCTAAAAGCAGTTATCTTTTTTAGTGATTTTTCAAGATGGCACCACTGGCACAGAATCGCCCGCATTTCAAAATCACTTCTATCAGACCTGGTCCTATTTAAGACCAATACATTCTGCAAATTTCAATTAATTCCGCTTATTGGGTCGTGAGTTTCCGTGAACAGAAGTTTTTGATGCTAAAAATATAGGTAAATTGGGCAAGGGTTACCAGGCGTGCCCGTTATACCATATCAAATTTTGTTTTTGGTCTTTGTAAACAAAGCACAAGATTTACAGATGAGTGGCTTTTTTTTAAGAAATGGCATTTTTTCAAGAGAGACGATGATTTGGAGGTTTTTATTATCAGTGCCTGCCTTAGCTACTGTGAAAAATAAAAAGCATACAATGCATTTACAGCATATTTTAACGTAGCATACTTCTCGCATACTATTGTAAAATTGTTAACTCTCTTCTCATAATCTTAATACCAGTTTATAACGTTAAAAGTTAGTTGGAACCTAACGCTAAAACATTCAAGACGCACAACCTTTCATCATTATTGTTAGCCTACCTAGTTTCTTAATAAATTACTTAATTAAATTTATCGCCGGTGTTATTTATTTGACATTTTGGTGCCGCCGTTAAACGATCGATAAATGAAACCAATTCTTCTTCGATTACCGAAGAATCAACAGTGTCATGAATAGGAGAGATGGAACTATTTAAGTACTCATGTGCACTTTTCAGCAATTTTGTGATTTGTCCGCGATATACCGTACGTTCACTGGTATCCATTTTTGCGAGACACGAGGTTCTACCAGAATTCTTTACGATACGTTCTGTTCTCACTAATTAAAGGTTCCCGGGTTTCGGCACCAAAATGTCAAATAAATAACACCGGCGATAAATTTAATTAAGTAATTTATTAAGAAACTAGGTAGGCTAACAATAATGATGAAAGTTTGTGCGTCTTGAATGTTTTAGCGTTAGGTTCCAACTAACTTTTAACGTTATAAACTGGTATTAATATTATGAGAAGAGAGTTAACAATTTTACAATAGTATGCGAGAAGTATGCTACGTTAAAATATGCTGTAAATGTATTGTATGCTTTTTATTTTTCACAGCTACAGAGTTGCCAGCACGCTCATTAAAAGCCAAACAAATCTACACCTAAATAATACCAATACGTTCTGAAAATTTCGTTATGATTGAATAGCTCTCTCAAAAGTTATGGCAGTTTAAAAACTTTCAAATTTTCCCGTTCTCTTTTTAAGCATCCAGCGCACACATGGGGTTAAAAAATTCCAAAACATTATCCGATTCACATGTAAAACACGTTCGAAATTAATTTCGTCAATTTTATTTTTGCGAAAATTATTTGTGTACGAAATAATAGGTATATTTAAAATATCACTTAAATGGACCTATTCTGCATATACACCAATGTATTCTGAAAGTTTCAGCTCAATCGGATGGCGCGTTCCCGAGATTATCTCACTGAAATTTTTTGATGATATATATATATATATATATATATATATATATATATATATATATATATATATATATATATATATACACTGGTGGTCAAAATAATGAATACACCCCAAAGTTTCTTGTAAAACATCTATTTTTTCAGCTGGCAATGCTTTTCAAGTGACACAATCAGCTGCAATGAATCATTAGATTGGGAGGACAGTTTTGTATGTAATAAGCCTGTTCATATGGTTGTTTCGCACATGTCAAATTGAAGTTGATAGTCAAAGGACCATTTTTACATTGGACAAAATAATAAATACAGTGTTTTTAAATGAGTACTTTCGAGCCACGTTTTAATTTTTTTTCCAAATTTATTTTCTTTCGAGTAAGTTTAGTGAAAACTTCTATAATAAGTGCAAATTATCTGATTTCGTAATAATTCTTCAGTTCAAACATGGGCCGAAATAAGCACTGCTCCCCAGAAAAGAGGATCGAAATTCAACACCTAAGGGACGACGGCTACTCTCTCCGAGATATTGCACAAATTTCTCACTGCTCTTTGGGAATGGTCCAGAACACCATGAAGGAGAAGAATGATAAACAAAATCGCGGCCGGCCACGGAAAACCACTCCATCATTGGATCGGAAAATTGTGCGCGTCTGTAAAAGGAACCCTTTCGCGTCTTCGGTCGTGATTTTGCGTGAAACAAATGCTAACGTGAGTGCTAGAACAATTCGTAGAAGATTATTGGACGCCGACCTACCAGCCCGATCGCCAAGAAAAGTGCCTCTCCTTAGTAAAAAAAAAACATACCGAACCGACTAAACTTTGCAAGGGCGCATTTAGATTGGAGTTGAGAAGAAGGCATGAGAAAATGGCGAAATATTCTCTGGGGTGACGAATGCAAGTTCAATATCTTCGGATCGGATGGAAAAGAATATGTTAGGCGTCCTACCAAGAAACCATTTGATCCACAATATACCAAAAAAAACTCTAGCGCACCTGAACCGCTAGAAAACTAATTTTTGAAGAAATTGTCTTTGAGTGACAATGTGGAAAGACGTTATACACTTTTTTGTAGAATCATATCAACCATTCCTCGTTCAAAGCAACAGAACTCAACTATAACACAAATGATGAAAATGTTCAGTGCTGGCAACATTTTCCCAACGAAGCAGCAATAAGTTTACCTTCACAAGCTCATACTTAAATCAACTTATCCTTTGAATTTCGTTCTCATCGGAGGATTTCGTCGAAAGCTTTAGCGGTTAACG
>CANBKX010000068.1:10000-28929 GCA_947369275.1 Nemotelus nigrinus
ATTTGGCTGAAAAATTAGAATAGAGTTGCCAGCTATGATGATTTTTATCTCCAAAATCTTGCAAATTTGCTCAGCAAAATAAAGCTTTTTTCCCTATAACTTCCGGTCCAGTGTAGAAATCAAAACGAAGTTCACGCAGTAAATGGACTTTATTGTGAACCAAACGTCATATAAATTTCGTACCAAAATCATGGAAGGGCTGCCAGCTATGACAATTTTTGTAATTTTTTGGAATTTCTTTACTGAGCGATTATGTCATTAGATTTGCAAATGGAAATGATCCTGCAATGAAAATTAACAACAAATATTAACGTTTTAAAAACTTGAAAAGTTTTGAGGGTGGAAACCCTAAAATTCTTCTCACCCGTATAACTTCCAGCGCAGTGATTCAATCGAAACGAAATTTACTGGTTGGGTTTAACTTAACGTGAAGCAGATTTGGTATGGTGTTGACACAGGCTAACCAGCATTAGCCATTTCCATAAATATTGCACCAACAGGTGCTGCAGACAACGTTCTCATATGCAAAGCATTTGCAATAAAAATAAGGAATCCATTTTTAAATTTTTCAAGTTTTGAACATTTTTCGGATGGCAGCCTCAAACAACTTTTAACTGCTGAAACTTTCGATGAAATCCTGCGATGAGAACGAAATTCAAAGGATACGTTGATTTGAGTATGAGCTTGTTATGGTTAACTTATTGCTGCTTCGTTGGGAAAGTGTTGCTAGCACTGAACATTTTCATCATTTATGTTATAGTTTAGTTTTGTTGCTTTGGATAAGGAATGGTTGATATGATTCTACAAAACAGTGTATTACGTCTTTCCACAATTTTTTGTCACTCAAAGACAATTTCTTCGAAAATTAGTTGGAGTTAGAGTTTTCTTAGTATTAGTTGGTTTTTTTAAATTATCAAATTTTAAAATTTTGCTTTTATCATTAGTGCAGTGTATATGTATTTATTTGAATTTATAAATTATTTTTTTCTCGTTAAAATTATTTCTCGTTAAAATTTTGTTCATTTGCTTTATTTGGAACGACCACTAAAGCTTTGGATATGTAAATCCATTGGATAGGTTCAGTGAGGCCATGAATGGTAGATGGGCTCCCTTCTTCCCATCTTATTTAGATTTCGTGTTAGTCTGCGTCCGAAATGCGTGACACAGCTAGGGCTTGACCTGCCCCTCACTACACCTACGACACCGGTGACAAGCCGGCACCGTAAAGTCACGCGAGGGTAGCAGGTTAGGTCAAAATTTCTGTTGTGGTGGCGGCTGTTCACAGCTGTCCTGCAACAAATGGCGCCCAACTCTAACTGAGGCTTTAGTTTTAATTACGTTTATATTATTATTTCAAATAGTTTTAATAGCGCTAACAATTGCTTTAGATTTTCAGCGACTTTTTTAACTTGTATTTGATTCATTTTTTTTCGTTATTTTTCACTTAATTTTGAATTTCATTTTTTGTTCTAGCTTCTCTTGCTCCGAATGGATGATCTGATAGGCTAGGGTGACACTTGTTCCCGGGAGCACTTGGCTGCCTCAGCCATTTTGTTTTTGTTTCTTTGGCCGTAGATGGCATTTTTATCAGATCATTCATTTTGGATTACATTTATTAAAATTTTATTTGCTTTTCGCGTAATTTTCAATTTATTTTTTTTTATTTTTTTTTGTGAACGGTCGCTATCACAACAGTGGCGCCTATTCGGCTGCTGTGGATTGCCAATTGTTAGACAAGAAGATTGTGCTGTGATTCTGGGCCTGGTGAGGGTAGTGGCGTCACTCATATCCTTGTTTGCAAGTCACTTAGCTTGACTACGTATTTTGAATTGAGTGGCGCCTGTACACTCTCATCAGGTTGGGGTGATTCCGTTGATGCCTTGCGGACCCCATATCCAGCAGTAGCTGTCGATGACAATGGGTCATCTATTTTGAATTGGGTGTTCCCGTCCGGCATCTTCTGGGTTGCTCCACCCGGAGTCATGGTGCATCTTTCCTTCATCCTTTTGTTTCCTTTCCCAATTTTTATACCCTTGTTCCCATCCCAACGGCTCACAGGCATCTGGTTTCACTGAACCTATGAAATATTTTTTTTTTATTTTGATTAATACTCTCTTTAGCAACAGTTTCGGTTTTTTTCAATCATTACTTCGTGATTATTTTATTCGCTGTCTATGATTTTTTATTTTTGCTTATGGAAGCGGAGCTGTGTATAACATTTTGTTCGAATGATTACTGTTCTGAATTAGTTTCACTACGTTCAGGGTTAGGTGTTTTTACTTTTGACATAGTAGAAATTCAGTTAGTTCAAATCGCTGCGGGAGCGTTTTGAGAACCGTCGAAGTGACGTTGACATCAGGCACGAAATCGACGCTCGCACTCAAAAACCGGGCGAGTCCATCCAGGTGTTCTTCGATGCGATCGAGGCAATGGCACTGCAGCTCAACAACCCCTTGTCGGATGTTGACTTGCAGTGCATATTGATACGCAATATGAACCGCCGCTTACGGGAACACTTGGCTGGACTCGAATTCCGTAATGCGATGTGTGGCTACCGAAGCCGTATGGTATCATTCGAGTCAACGAGCTGATAGTACCCAAGCGCGACGTGTGGTTTATGGAGTATATGAACCTGAAGAGGACAAAACCACTCATTATGTGGAGGCAATCACCCCATCAGCTCGCGCTCCTCTAATGACACGTAGGTCCCAACCTGTGCCATCGTCGAATCACCGTTCAGCGCAATATTCCACCGATCTAAGGGTCTGTTGGAATTGGCAAGATCTGGGGCATTCGTATCAGGATTGCTCCATAGCCCATTACCGAATTTTTTGCTATGGTTGTCGATCTCCCGATGTGCTTAAGCCCAGGTGTGAACGATGCAACAGCTCGGGAAACGCCAGACAGACCGTGACGAATACGGGGACTCGGAGCGGTCCATCTGCCATTCATCAACGGCGTCCCGAGACCACCGATCTGGCCACCAATGTGGACCCAGAGTTGTGGCGTCGTCAATAGGATGGCAAAAATATTCAGAGGCCGCAGTTGAAACATCAAAAACTGCGGACACTGCGACCCAAACACCTTGGTCTGCAAATCAGCGTCTGACTGAGTCCTATGATACCCCTTCTAGTTGGTCGGCCTCCGGAGATGGCCGAACTTCTCGTCGCACACGCTTCTTTAATTGGTCACCGAATTCTACTTTTGGGAGGTCATGGAGGTACTTTACCTTGCGAAGATTATCGAAGCAATCTTGCGCAGATTCAATTCTGACACCGTACGGGGAAAACCGGCCTTTTGCCGAAATCCAAATAAAAGATCGGAAGCTCATGGGGCTCCTTGACAGTGGAGCTAGCGTGAGTATACTTGGAGCGGAATCTTAAGACCTGATTAAGGATCTTGGGCTGCAGATGTTAATGCTGCAGACTAACATCCTTACTGGATCGGGTCAAAGAGCTCCCGTTCTAAGATACGTGCGTGCGCTGGTGCGATTCAACGACCGCTTGAAGATGTGTACGATTTTTAATTGTTCCATCTTTGACCGGTCGCGTATATCTGGGAATTCATTTCTGGAATACGTTTCGGATTGCGCCAGTGCAAGTCTCCGCTGTTGAAGTTCTGCCCGAAACATCCGCCGTTGGTTTTCACCATTTGCTTCCTGAGAATCAGCAACGTTTAGAGCTTGTCAAACAACGGTTTCCATCGTTCTATGTTTTAGGGCTTGGTAAAACTTCTTTGCTAAGTCACCACATTGATACCGGTTCCGCGAAACCCATCAAGCAGAGACACTATGCTGTCTCTCCAGCGGTCCAGAAACTGTTGTTTGATGAGCTAGATCGTATGCTTTCCTTGGGAGTGATTGAGGAAAGTCACAGTGCGTGGAGCTCACCCGTAACGTTAGTACGCAAGCCAGGTAAAGTGCGTCTATGTCTCGATGCCCGAAGGTTGAATGAGGTCACCATAAAGGATGCGTATCCGTTGCTCTTGATTGAGGGGCTGCTTTCGCGACTTCAGTCCATTAAATTCATCACAATTCTGGACTTGAAGGATGCTTTTTGGCAAATTCCTTTGGACGCGGTATCTAGGGAGAAAACGGAATTTACTGTGCCTGGCAGGCTCCTGTACCATTTCACGGTCATGCCTTTTGGTCTGTGTAACGCACCGCAAACTATGTGCAGACTGATGCATCGGGTTATACCTCATGAGCTGCATGACAAGGTGTTTGTCTACCTTGACGACTTACTTATTACCAGTTCGACATTTGATGAGCACTTGGAACTTCTTTCCACAGTTGCACAGCTGTAACATGCAGCTAAACTCACCATCAATGTCGAAAAGAGTAAGCTCGTTCAAAGGGAAATCAGATATCTTGGTTATGTGGTCAGTGACGTTGTCCTGAAGACAGACCCCGAGAAAGTGTCTGGCATCGTCTCTTACCCAGTACCGAAAAGAGCGAAAGACGTGAGAAAGTTCATGGGAATGGCTGGTTGGTATCTTCGTTTTGTTTCTACTTTTGCTGCCTTGACAGTACCACTGACAGACTTGTTAAAAAGCAAAAAGGCATTCCAGTGGACTCAAGAAGCGGGAGTAGCTTTCCATAGGGTCAAAGAACTGTTAGTTTATGCTCCAGTGCTGGTGAATCCTGACTTCACCAAACACTTTTGCATTCAGTTTGACGCCAGCACTACGGGTATCGGGAGCGTCCTGTTTCAAAAGGATGATGATGGTGGAGAGCATCCCATCGCTTATATGTCCACGAAATTAAATGCTGCTCAGCGCAACTATAGCATCACAGAGCTAGGATGCCTGGCTGTGGTGCAAAGCATCATGAAATTTCGGGCATATATTGAGGGGCTGCCTTTTACCATCATCACTGATCATGCTAGCCTTAAATGGCTCATGAGCCAACAGGACCTCTCTGGAAGACTTGCCCGTTGGAGTTTGAAGCTGCAGGGCTTTGATTTTGTCATTGAGCATCGCAGAGGGTCACAGAACATCGTACCCGATGCTTTGTCAAGGGCACACGGATGCCATTACTGGATGTTTGCCGGAGCAGCATCGTGTGGCTGCAATAATTTCCGAGTCAGCGTTCCAGGACCCAAAATATGTCGAGTTGGCAAATCAAATCATAAAACAGCCTGACCGTTTCATGAACGTTTATGTTCGGGATAGGAGGGTTTCACAACCAAATTATGGGTACCGGAAATTCACAAGCAAGAGCTGATTCTCCGTGCTCATGTTGATCCATTGGGCTCTCATTTCGGCATTCGGAAAACGATTGAGCTTCTGCATTGTTATTATTATTGGCTTCGGTTAAGCAAGACTTTGCAGAGCATGTCAAAGCTTGTTACACATGCAAGCAAATTAAGCCTCTGAATGCCGTGATGCGACCACCGATGGGCTCATCTCGAGACACAGATGGACCGTTACAGCGTTTGTTTGTGGATTTCATGGGCCCATACCCACGGTCAAAATATGGGAATGCGCAGCTACTCGTGGTGCTCGACCACTACACCAAGTTTGTGTGGCTCAAGGCCTTACCAAAAGCTACTGCTGAGGGTGTGATCAAGTATCTGAGCAAAATCTTCCTGACCTTTGGAGTGCCTGAATTTTTTCACTCCGACAATGGTGTTCAGTTTACTTCAAAGGCATTGGCTAAGTTCTTAGGGGAATATGGGGTCGAGCAGATATTCACTCCCTTGTATTCTCCTCAAGCCAATGCCTCAGAGCGAGCAAACCGAAGCATCCTTAACGCAATCAGAGCTTATATAGTGGACGAACACCGGAGTTGAGATGAGCATTTGGTGGAATCATGTGCAGCCTTTCGAAATGTTGTACATGAAGCCACTGAATGTTCCCCCCATTTCCTGATGTTTGGTTACCACCCTATCCAACATGGATCTGATTATGCTCTTTTGCGACAGTTGAGCGCGTTTGAGGATGGGGAGGTGAAACTGAGCACTCATTGTGATCGACTGCGTCTCATACACGATCGAGTGAAGGAAAAATTAACGCAGGCCTACGCCAAGGGTGCACAAAGGTATATTTTTTTTTTTTCAGTGCGTTTATTTTCATAATTTAGATATGATACAAAATCCATTGCACTACTCCCCCTGTTAAGGTTTAAACCTTGTGTTAGGGGTGAGGAGTCAGCTAACCATTTTTTATTTATAAAAACAAAATATTACAATATAAAAAAAAAACTCTAGCGCACCTGAACCGCTAGAAATACTAAAGTTCGAAGAACAGTACAAGAATCGTGCAGGTTTTGAGTGCATATTCCACCACATGAGCTGCTTATTACGGCCAAACTGTTTCAAATGCCACGTTTTACTTTGGTCTCAAGAATGCATTATAACTCATATGGTAGACGATATTACCAATGGCATGAATTTCAACGTTTATGAGAGCAAAACACGGGTTAATTATATTCGTTATCAGTTGCTTATTTCACAAAATTTTGAAAGCGGCATCTCACATAAGATCAATGAAGAAAATGCTCAGTGCATGCAGCACTGTAACTGAAGTTGGTGTGTGGGGCTGCGATCCGAAAAATTTGCAGAAGGGAATTGAAACATTGGTTATTTATTTTCATTGTAAATGTTTCCGGTATGAATACTAACTGTAAGCATTTATTAATACAAAAGTAGCACAACCGACTGGTGCTGGCAACTTTTCGCCAGTATCAAAGTTAAGAATATATTACATCTGCTTCACGTTGTTATATTACATTCAAAGTCATAGGAGCATAAAGAAACTTAGGGTTACCTGCAGCGAGTTTTTTCAAATAATCGAACGCTTAATATTTGCTGTTTATTGTCACCGCAATGTCATTACCAATTGAAAATTCTACGATAAAACCGCTTAATGAAGATTTTACAAACAAACACGAAACCAACAATAGCTGGCAACCCTATCGTGGCCTTTCAACCAAATGTGGCCTGAATAATGTTTATAATAGGTTCCATTAATTGTATGAAATTCGTATTGATTTCATGACTGCACTGGAAGTTATAGGGCAAAAAGTTTTATTTTCCTGAGCGAATTTTCAAAACCAAAGACACAAAAATTACCATTACTGGCAGCACCAATCGAATTTTTCAAACAAATTTCTATAAAACAGAGTTTAGAGTAAGGTTCAGCTACTGTGTCAATTTCATGAAAATCTGGTTACTTATTCACATTTCATAGGGCAAAAAGCAGTTTTTTTTTCTTTGTAATTTTTCAAGATGGCACCACTGGCACAGAGTTGCCCACAATTCAAAATCGCTTCTGTCAGACCTGGTCCTACTTAAGTCCAATGCATTCTGTAAATTTCAATGGTATCTGATTATTGGCTCGTGAGTTTCCGTGAACAGAAGTTTTTGATGCTAAAATTATAGGTTAATTGGGAAAGGGTTACCGTTTTTGTCCGACATGAAATTTCCAACGTTTTACTTTGAACGTGTATTAAAGCATAATATTTGTATACAGATTGGTTTTATTGTAAGAAACGGACATTTTTACGATATTCGATGGCTTGAATGTTTTCACTTCCAAATTTCTCTTTTTTTAAAATTTAAGACACCAAAATTATCATAGCTGGCAGCTCCAACCGAATTTTTCAACCAAATTTCTACCAAACGTGGTTTAAAGCAAGGTCCACCCACTTTGTGAATTTCGTCAAAATCGAACGATTCAATCAGAATTTATAGGGCTAAAAGCAGTTATCTTTTTTAGTGATTTTTCAAGGTGGCACCACTGGCACAGAATCGCCCGCATTTCAAAATCACTTCTATCAGACTTGGTCCTATTTAGGACCAATACATGCTGCAAATTTCAATTAATTCTGCTTGTTGGATCGTGAGTTTCCGTGAACAGAAGTTTTTGATGCTAAAAATATAGGTAAATTGGGCAAGGGTTACCAGGCGTGCCCGTTATACCATATCAAATTTTATTTTTTGTCTATGTAAATAAAGCACGAAATTTACATATGAGTGGATTTTTTTTGAAGAAACGGCATTTTTTCAAGAGAGACGATGATTTGAAGGTTTTCACTTTCAGTGCCTGCCCTAGCTACAGGGTTGCCAACACGCTCATTAAGAGCTACACAAATCTATAAATAAATAATACCAATTTGTCCTGAAAATTTCGTAATGATTCAATAGCTTTGTCAAAAGTTATCGCAATTTAAAAATTTTCAAGTTTTCCCGTTCTCTTTTTAGGCACCCAGCGCACACATGGGGTTAAAAAATTCCAAAATATTATCCGATTCATATGTAAAACACGTTCAAAATTTATTTCGTCAACTTTTTTTTTGCAAAACTTATTTGTGTACGGAATAATAGGTATATTAAAAATATCACTAAAATGGCCGCCGGCACCAAAGGGTTAAAAATTATTAATTTTTTCTGAGACTTGGCACTATTCTGCATATACACCAATATGTCCTGAAAATTATAGTTCAATCGGATGGCGCGATCCTGAGATTTTTTCACTGAAATTTTTTGATGATATATATATATATATATATAGAAATATGAATTTTTGGCCAAAGTGATTTTAATACTAATGTTCTTCTTCGAACATTAGTAATAAAGTAATCCAAAATTAAGTAAATGTTCTTACTGACTTATTAACATAAAAATAATCAAAAATAGCTAATAATTCCAAAAGAAATAGGAAAAAATATAATATTACGCAAATAGATTTAACAGAAATATAGATAAATAAATAGGAAAAGAAATAGGCATAGATTTAACAGGTATATAAGTTCAATAATTTTTTTTAACTTCGCTCTTAAATTTTTTCAGATCTCGTATTGTTTTTATTTCCCTTGGCAATGTATTGAATAATTTAATTCCCACATACGTGAAATGGTTTTGGCCGATTACACGATTTGGAAGCATGAGTGTATCATCGGTACCGCTTCTAGTTGCATTGGTATTAATTCGAATTTTGTTAGCTACTAGATCCTTGAAGGTCTGTATCAAGAGGTTTAATTTGAAAATTTTGTCTATTGAACGAATATTAAAGCAGAGAAACAATTGTTCCAAGCTATAGTGGCGAGGTTTTTTTAATAATATTTTCATCAACGTCTTTTGATAAATTTTTAGAGGGTTAAGCGCACTTTGCGATGCTTCGCCCCAAGCGATGATTGAATATTGCAGTACTGAGTGGATTAAAGCAAAATAAAATGATCGTAAGGCTTCCATGTTTAGAAAAGATCGAACTTCGAAGCAAAGTGGTATCAGCTTTCTTAGCTTATTTATCGAGGTTTGTACTTGGTGGTCCCATTTCAAGTGTTGGTCAATTGTGACTCCTAAATATTTAGTATGGGAAACATTTTTTATTGGCATACAATGACAGAATGACCCACAACTAGTTGAAAGAATTCTTATGTCAAGATTTTGAGGTAGGCCTCGCCGCGTCATAGCAAAAGTTATGTAATTAGTTTTCAGAATATTTAGAGTGAGACAAATGCAGCTCATCCAATCTTTGAGCAATGCAAGACTATATTCTGTTTTTAGCTTCACTCCTTCCCAATCATTATCCTTCACAAACAGAACCGTGTCATCAGCAAATGATATTAGCTGGCCTTTTATGTGCTGTGAGAAAATATCATTTACGTAAATAAGGAAGAGGAAAGGCCCAAGAACTGTTCCTTGTGGAACACCGTACTCAAAAGAGAGCTCAGTACTTTGTGTTTCTGCTATTTTAACTCTTTGCTTTCTATCTACCAAATAGCTTTGGATCTATTTTTTCCACCTTAGACTGAAATTTGCCTCACCTAGTTTACGTATCATAAGTGCATGTGGTATAGAATCAAATGCTTTAGCAAGATCCAAGAAAACTGCTAGAGACTTGTATCCCTTATCTAGTGAATCGGCGATTAAGGTAGACAATTGACCAATTGCATCTTGCGTACTGCGCTCTGCTCTGAAACCAAATTGGTTCTCATTAATGAAGTGACGCATGTCCAAATATGCGACTAACCGCCTCTTGGCAACTTTTTCTAATATTTTCGAGACATTTGAAGTCAAGGATATTGGACGATAGTTATTGATATCTAGTTTGCTTTTATTTTTGTGGATAGGCGTAACGACAGTTTTTACTAATGTTCGAAGAAGAACATTAGTATTAAAATCACTTTGGCCAAAAATTCATATTTCTATATATATATATATATATATATATATATATATATATATATATATATATATATATATATATATATATATATATATATATATATATATATATATATATATATATATATATATATATATATATATATATATATATATATATATATATATATATATCATCAAAAAATTTCAGTGAAAAAATCTCAGGAACGCGCCATCCGATTGAGCTGAAATTTTCAGGACACATTGGTGTGTATGCAGAATAGTGCTAGGTCTCACAAAATGTAAATAATCTTTAACCCTTTGGCGCCAGCGGCCATTTTAGTGATTTTTTTAATATACCTATTATTCCGTACACAGATAACTTTTGCAAAAATAAAGTTGACGACATAAATTTCGAACAAGTTTGACATGTGAATCGGATAATGTTTTGGAATTTTTTAACCCCATGTGTGCGCTGGGTGCCTAAAAAGAGAACGGGAAAATTTAAAAAATTTTAAATTGCGATAACTTTTGACAGAGCTATCCATGATTACGAAATTTTCAGGACATGTTTGTTTTATTAAGTTGTGGATCAATGTACGTTTTAATGAGCGTGCTGGCAACTCTGTAGCTAGGGCAGGCACCGAAAGTGAAAACCTCCAAATCATCGTCTCTCTTGTAAAAATGTCGTCTCTTAAAAAAAAAAGCCACTCATATGAAAATTTTGTGCTTTGTTTACATAAACAAAGAAAAAAATTTGATATGGTATAACGGGCACGCCTGGTAACCCTTGCCCAAGTTACCTAAATTTTTAGCATCAAAAACTTCTGTTCACGGAAACTCACGATCCGATGAACAGAATTTATTGAAATTTGCAGAATGTATTGGTCTTAAATAGGACCAGGTCTGATAGAAGTGATTTTGAATTGCGAGTGATTCTGTGCCAGTGGTGCCATCTTGAAAAATCGCTAAAAAAGATAACTGCTTTTAGCCCTATAAATTCTGATTGAATCGTTCGATTTTGATGAAATTCACACAGTAGCACGACCTTACTGGCTGCTGGTAGAAATTTGGTTGAAAAAGTCGGTTGGAGCTGCCAGCTATGATAATTTTGGTGTCTTGAATTTGAAAAAATAAAAATTTGGAAGTGAAAACATTCAAACCATCGAATATCCTAAAGAATGTCCGTTTCTACAATAAAACCAATCTGTATACAAATCTTATGCTTAATCTACACAGTCAAAGTAAAACTTTGGAAATTTCATGTCGGACAAGAACGGTAACCCTTTCTCAGTTAACCTATATTTTTAGCTTCAAAAACTTCTGTTCACGGGAACTCACGAATCAATCATCAGATAGAATTGAAATTTACAGAATGCATTGGACTTAAGTAGGGCCAGGTCTGATAGAAGCGATTATGAATTGTAGCCAACTGTGTTCCAGTGGTGCCATCTTGAAAAATTACAAAGAAAAATAACTGCTTTTTGCCCTATGAAATGTGAATAAGTTACCAGATTTTCATGAAATTGACACAGTACCTGAACCTTACTCTAAACTCTGTTTGGTAGAAATTTGGTTAAAAAATTCGATTGGTGCTGCCAGCTATGGTAATTTTTGTGTCTTTGGTTTTGAAAATCCGCTCAGGAAAATAAAACTTTTTGCCCTTTAACTTCCAGTGCAGTCATGAACTCAATACGAATTTCATACAATTACTGAAACCTATTATAAACATTATTCAAGCCAAATTTGGTTGAGAAGCCATGATAGGGTTGCCAGCTAGTCTTGGTTATGTTTTTGTTTGCAATATCTTTATTAAGCGGTTTTATCGTAGAATTTTCAATTGGCTATGATATTGTAATGACAATAAACAGCAAATATTAAGCTTTCGATTATTTGAAAAAACTCGCTGCAGGTAACCCTAAATTTCTTTATACCCCTATAACTTCTAATGTTATATAACAACGTGAAGCAGATGTGATATATTCTTGGCTTTGATACTGGCGAAAGGTTGCCAGCACGAGTCGGTTGTGCTACTTTTGTATCAATAAATGCTTACAGTTAGTATTCATACCGGAAACATTTACAATGAAAATAAATAACCAATGTTTCAATTCCCAAAGTTCTGCAAATTTTTCGGAGCGCAGCCCCAAACTCCAACTTCAGTTACAGTGCTGCAGGCACTGAGCATTTTCTTCATTGATATTATATGACATGCTGCTTTCAAAATTTTGTGAAATAAGCAACTGATAACGAATATAATTAACCCGTGTTTTGCTCTCATAAACGTTGAAATTCATGCCAGTGGTAATATCTGAAACCTTCTACCATATGAGTTAGAATGCATTCTTGAGACAAAAGTAAAACGTGGCATTTGAAACAATTTGGCCGTAATAAGCAGCGCATGTAGTGGAATATGCACTCAAAACCTGCACGATTCTTCTACTGTTCTTCGAACATTAGTGTTTCTAGTGGTTCAGGTGCGCTAGAGTTTTTTTTGTATATATCTGGGAAAGTACAAGTTTCAAAACTCAAGTTAGATAAATATGCTAGCGTTTTGCTTACATATGCTTTTATTCTTTTTAGACATTCGACTGTAATGCCATCAAAACCTGGACTTGATCCTCCTCGCATCTCATCTATTATTTGAATAATTTTCTTTTCAGTAACAGGGTTTTTAGAATTGCACGTAGGGAAATTCACAGCCTGATTATCTGATGTGTTTTGATCAACGTTTATATTTAATTGTTGGGCCATACATTTTCCAACACTGCAGAAATGGCTATTAAAAACATTTGCTATTTGCTCAGCATTTTCACTTACGGTTAAGAGGTTAAAGTAATGTAATGAAGCGTTAATTGGAGCAAAAGCTTGCTTTTTTCCTCTAGCTAAATTAATTGCCTTCCAAATTTTTATTCCATTCCCACCACTTTCTTGCATTAATTTTTTTAAAATAGTTACTTTTTGTTATAGAGATTAGATTATTTAGCTTATTTCGATATTTTTTATAATAATGTTTTAGTTGCTCATTGTGTGGATTTCTCCTTGATGCAATTGCCAACTTGTTTCGTCTTTTTATCGAATAAACCAATCCTCGGGTTATCCAAGGTTTCAGTTTATGACATTTTGAAGTAGCATTCCGTATTGGATGTAAACTGTCTTGAATGCTACTGTATATAGCTTCATGGATTAAATTTGCACAGGTGTTATCATTATCACTGGACAGAACGTCATTCCATGATCTATTAGCTACTTTATCTTGCAAGAGTTCGTAGTTGATTTTTTACTAATGTTCGAAGAACATTAGTATTAAAATCGATTCGGCCAAAAATTCATATTTCTATATATATATATATATATGTACAAAAAATTTCAGTGAGATAATCTCGGGAACGCGCCATCCGATTGAGCTGAAATTTTCAGGATACATTGGTGTATATGCAGAATAGGTCCAGGTCTCTTTAAATGTCAGCTATTGTTAACCTTTTGGCGCCGGCGGCCATTTAAGTGATATTTTTAATATACCTATTATTTCGTACACAAATGATTTTCGCAAAAATAAAGTTAAAGAAATAAATTTCTAACGTGTTTTACATATGAATCGGATAATGCTTTGGAATTTTTTAACCCTATGTGTGCGCTGGGTGCCTAAAAAGAGGACGGGAAAAGTCGAAAATTTTTAAATTTCGATAACTTTTGACAGAGCTATTCAATCATTACGAAATTTTCAGAACATATTGATATTATTTAGTTGTAGATTTGTGTAGCTTTTAATGAGCGTGCTGGCAACCCTGTAGCTAGGGCAGGCACTGAAAGTAAAAACCTCCAAATCATCGTCTCTCTTGAAAAAATGCCGTTTCTTCAAAAAACAGCCATTCATATGTAAATCTTGTGCTTTGTTTACATAGCAAAAAAAAAAAAAAGTTATGGTATAACGGGCACGCCTGGTAACCCTTGCCCAATTTACCTATATTTTTAGCATCAAAAACTTCTGTTCACGGAAACTCACGATTCGATGAGCAGAATTATTTGCAATTCACAGAATGTATTGGCCTTAAATAGGACCAGGTTTGATAGAAGTGATTTTGAAATGCGGGCGATTCTGTGCCAGTGGTAACATCTTGAAAAACCACTAAAAAAGATAACTGTTTTTAGCCCTATAAATTCTGATTGAATCGTTCAATTTTGACGAAACTCACACAATTGCTGGACCTTATTTTAAGCCACGTTTGGTAGAAATTTGGTCGAAAAATTCGGTTGGAGCTGCCAGCTATGATAATTTTGGTGTCTTCATTTAAAAAAAAAAAATTGGAAGTGAAAACATTCAAACCATCGAATATTCAAAAAAATGTCCGTTTCTTACAATAAAACCAATCTGTATATAAATCTTATGTTTTATCTACACGTTCAAAATAAAACTTTGAAAATTTCATGTCGGACAAGAACGGTAACCTTCTCCCAGTTAACCTATATTTTTAGCATCAAAAAATTCTGTTCACGGAAACTCACGAACCAATAATCATCCATGAAAAAAATTTACAGAATGCATTGGACTTAAGTAAGACCAGATTTGATAGAAGCGATTTTGAATTGTGGGCAAGTCTGTGCCAGTGGTGCCATCTTGAAAAATTACAAAGAAAAAAACTGCTTTTTGCCCTATGAAATGTGAATAACTTACCAGATTTTCATGAAATTGACACAGTAGCTAAACCTTACTCTAATCTCTGTTTGATGGAAATTTGGTTGAAAAATTTGATTGGTGCTGCCAGCTATGGTAATTTTTGTGTCTTTGATTTTGAAAATTCGCTCAGGAAAATAAAACTTTTTGCACTATAACTTCCAGTGCAGTCATGAAATCAATACGAATTTCATACAATTAATGAAACCTGTCATAAACATTATTCAGACCAAATTTGGTTGAAAAGCCACTATAGGGTTGCCAGCTATTGTTGGTTTTGTGTTTAATTGTAATATCTTTATTAAGGGGTTAGTCCACTATTAAACTGCTCCAAATGAACTTTTTTTTTAAACAGCTACCAAAAAAAAACTACTCAAGATATCGATTTGAAATTTTACATGCATCTTTATTGAAGTTAAGAGTTAATATTTTCTTTGGAAAAAAATATTAGAAAACAAAATGGCGGCCGCCCCAATGGATCGCCGCAGCACCGCCGAAAAAAAAAGCAAATTGCGCCTCGTAAATTCCTGGACAAAATAAGCATCAGTGAACAAATTATCAAAAATAGTTCATTAGTCTTAAGTATAAAGGACTGCACGGGCCTAACTTTAGAGCCCTAAAGCGATAAAAAAAAAATGTGGTATACTTTTGAATAAAAAAACTTGATAAAAAAAAATTTTTTTAATCAATAAAATGTTTCCCAGATCGTCAAAAAAAATTTTTTTGTTCTAAATTTAGGCCCGTGCAGTCCTTTATACTCAAAACTAATGAAATCTTTTTAGAAGTTTGCTCACAGACGCTTATTTTGTCCAGGAATTCACGAGGCGCAATTTGCTTTTTTTTTCGGCGGTGCTGCGGCGATCCATTGGGGCGGCCGCCATTTTGTTTTCTAACAATTTTTTCTAATGGAAATGTTAGCTCCTAGCTTTAATAAAGATGTACGTAAAATTTCAAATCGATATCTTGAATAGTTTTTTGTTGGTAGCTGTTTAAAAAAAAAAATCATTTTGAGCAGTTTAACAGTGGACTAACCCCTTAAGGCGGTATTCCGGTTTTTCACGCGATAATCATTCATTATTTCAATATGAATTTTAATACATAAAAATAAATACTCAATGGATATGGTTTTATTTTGCGTTTATTGCAGGATTTAAACTTTAGAAAAAACTTGGATTTAAAAAAAAAAGTTGAAAATTGTTGTTGCTATGAGGGCTTGAAGTTGACCTTTGAAAATCAATCTTGGCAGGATTGCGTCCGTTTGAATTATCTGAAATTAGCAAATGAGGTGTCATTTTACTCAAGAAAATACCCGTTACAAGATGAACTACGCTTATCAATATCCAATTATTCGTTAAAAAATGGCAGCTGATAACAAATTTTTTTTCTAATTTTTCCGTTTTTTTTTTAGTTTTTTTATTAAAAATTATAGTTAATTGTTTTGTATCATCACAATCGTAGTTCAGCTTTTTCCTTAAATCATAGCAAATAATTTGATATATCACTCATTAAATTCTGTAAGACCGTTTTCGAGAAATCTTGTCAAGAAGTTGAGAAAAGATGGTTTTGAGAAAATCGCGTTTAAAGTTTTATCTCAAACACTCTCGCCTCAAGCGTGCCAGGGATTTTCCAGAGATGATAGTGGTGGAAATGCGAATAACTTCAAAACGAAAACAGATACTGCGATAAAATTTTAAAGTAAGATTATATGATCATAGTGGAATAAGAAAATGCAAAAAAAAAATTTTAGATTTTTTCAAACCGAAAGACCGGAATACCCCCTTAAGCGGTTTTATCGTAGAATTTTCAAATGGTAATGATATTGTAGTGACAATAAACAGCAAATATTAAGCTTTCGATCATTTGAAAAAACTCGCTGCAGGTAACCCTAAATTTCTTTATACTCCTATAACTTCGAATGTAATTAAACAACGTGAAGCAGATTTGATATATTCTTGGCTTTGATACTGGCGAAAGGTTGCCAGCACGAGTCGGTTGTGCTACTTTTGTATCAATAAATGCTTACAGTTAGTATTCATACCGGAAACATTTACAATGAAAATAAATAACCGATGTTTCAATTCCCTAAGTTCTGCAAATTTTTCGGATCGCAGCCCCGAACACCAACTTCAGTTACAGTGCTGCAGACACTGAGCATTTTCTTCATTGATGTTATATGAGATGCTGCTTTCAAAGTTTGGTGAAATAAGCAACTGATAACGAATATAATTAACAAGTGTTTTTCTTTCATAAACTTTGAAACCCATGCCAGTGGTAATATCTGAAACCTTCTACCATATGAGTTACAATGCATTCTAGAGACCAAAGTAAAACGTGGCATTTGAAACAGTTTGGCCGTAATAAGCAGCACATGTGGTGGAATATGCACTCAAAACCTGCACGATTCTTCTACTGTTCTTCGAACATTAGTGTTTCTAGCGGTTCAGGTGCGCTAGAGTTTTTGTTTAATTCTGGGTATGTCCTTGGAACTTGATGGTTGAGGAAGCTTTATAAACAGAACTGTACTCTTATGATCAGAGATCTCGGTGTTAATGACGCAGCTTTAATTTCGTCAAACGCTTTTTGTTTAAGGTTGGTAAATATATGATCCAAGCAACTGTCTCCCCGCGTGCATTGGTTAATATGCGAAGTGAAGCCAAATTCATTTAAGGTATTGATATATTCAATATTGATATTATTCAGCAAGTTGATATTGATATCTCCCAAAATAATAGTACCGCCACGTTTGAAATTTTTCAAATAGCTCTCTAGTTCTGCACAAAAGGTTATGCTGCAATGATTTGGTGATCTATACAAAGCTATTATTTTAATCAATACATTGTTTGCTAAGTTAATATCAAGTGCTAACGCTGTTGCACCAGTGAAGACCAACTCTTCCATATTTGTAATATTATATTGGTTTTTTAATGTAACTCCACTATTCTTGGTTTATCACACGTTCAGTCATGAAACCTGAATAGCCTTCTATTTGAAGGGATTGTAGACTTGTGATGTTCCAGCATTCACTCAAAACTACCACATCAAAACAATGTTCTATAGAAGATAAGCTCAAAGTAAGATTATCGAAGTTTTTACTAATGCTACGAATGTTTGAATGAAAAATACTGAAACTGCTTTCAACGGTATCAACTTTTCCTATGAAATCGTTGAGATCATTACAATTTAATTCGTCCCCGCGTATTGCATCGTCCAAACAATTTAAAAATTCAATGACCATTTGTACATTATATAGGTGATTTGTGCAGAAATTGTGCTTTTATAACCATGATTAGCATTTTTAGCGGGGAATAGAATTAAAAATATATTACCAATACCAACTTTTTTAAAATTATATTTAAAGCTATCGAGTTTCTTTATGAAATATATGCAAAATTTTATTGCTAGTCTTGTTAAAAATTGCCCGTACAGTAAATTTTGTCTACAAGTTTTTTTTTATGTAATCTGTGCAGTGAAGTTGTCATCGCAAAAAGGAAAATGTAAGCAGTAAAGTGTATGTATAATTAGGTCTATTAATTTCTGTGATAAATATAATTATTGTTTTGCTATTATATGTTCTTACACTAAAAAATCAAGATCATCTTCGAATTTGATTAATTTTACTTGTCCTCCTTCCGCCTTCCTGCACATCACTTTCCCACCTCGACACCAAACATACTTGTAATTCGCCTCTTTTGCCCTTTATTTTGGTCAGCCACATTAGTTTCCGGCAAAAAGGAGTGAGATGCTCGTTTTAAGAAAAATGTTGTGCTCCCCACACTGTTTTTGCCTCTGCTCTTTTCTAATAGTAGCAAGGGCGTCTTCAGCATATTTAAGTTGCACAACTATTTTCGGGCCAGTATCGCCTCTGCCCCTTCGGCGGTTTATATCAATAATGCTTTCACTTTTGATATTTAAATTTTCTTCACAAAATTGTTTTATGGTTTCGTTTAATTTTTTTGAGCTGTCAATTTGTAAGCCTGAAATTTCGAATTTATTTGTGTTGCCTTGTTGCTCCAATCGGTTAATACGCACTTCTAAAAGACTAATTCTCTTATTTTTCTTGCTATCAGCCTTCTCAAGTTCGAAAATATTTTCCTGCAGCGTTTTTATGTGAGCAGTCATATCTATTAACTGGTTAGTTGTGTCTT